>LOND01001637.1:8606-65392 GCA_014220965.1 Paragonimus kellicotti | reverse complement strand
ATCTAGCCTACGACAGACGTTTAATCCTGATTGCATTTCTACACCTTGCACTTTGAACCTTTCATGTTTTTTACATTATAGAAGCCTAGCGACTTAGAAGGAGGTCCAATGAGTCGAGTTTCTATCGGAACCCAACTGGCACACTTCGACCGTATCGCTGTGGAGTAAACCAACTAGCAAATCGACTTGGGAAAATCCTACCTGCCTTCTGCTCTGTGCCCTACATACACACATTCACTAGACCTCATCACGCATCATCACCGGTGTGGCTCTTGACTGTCTCCTTGTGTGAGGCTCGCTACACCACGGTCATCACTCATGCGAACGCAGGTCATCGTCGACAGTCT
This sequence comes from Paragonimus kellicotti, assembly GCA_014220965.1. NCBI lineage: Eukaryota > Metazoa > Platyhelminthes > Trematoda > Plagiorchiida > Troglotrematidae > Paragonimus > Paragonimus kellicotti. Next base: position 65,045 of record LOND01001637.1, on the reverse strand, counting down.
GACATGTAATGACTGGACGACCTCGGAAGTACGCAACTTCCTCAGCTGCACTGCCACATTCACCAGTCTGTACACTGAGCTCGGCAGTTCACACTATTTACACGTTGGGTTAGTTCCACCCTAGACTGGCGCAGTAGCGTAAGGAGGGGAACCTTGTGGCCTTAGGTCTTTTGCGTATGCACTCATGGCATCGGGAGTGCCATGAACGAAACCACAAGGGGGTGGCCCACACGTCGATACCTCCGGTTGCATGATCGAAGGTTGCCTACCGCCACCCTTCTGGGGGAGGCTTGTGTAGTGACCAGCGATCGTGTGGCTTCTCTAAGGATCCCGGCTGCAACCGTTTTCCCGCTTGCTTGTTCTGTACGCATGATTCTGTGTACGACTGCTATAGCAGGCCTGATATGAACTCAGTGCCACATTCTCCAATCGTGCAACCAATTGCACGCAGTAAGCGCTTGTCCTTTTCCTAACGACTCATCTTCTATTCCATTCTTCAAGGTCGTTTAGCCCGAACCTTTTCGAGCGTTGTTTAACGCACTCGAAGGTTCCACGCACTTTTCGCTTGGCGCGCTTTTGAGTGCCGCCGAGTGGGCGGTAGCCCACCTCGCGCTTCTTTTTTCTTCTCTTGGTTGCTGCCGTTGGTCCCAGACTAGGCTAGAGCTAACTACTTATCATATTTCCAAACACTGCTGGAAATATACGGTTTGTTTCCAAACCTCAATGCGTTCTCTAGTTCGATGCCTGTTGGGACAACGTTTCGAATGCTCTACAGGGAAAGGCGCTTTAAATTGTTAGTGGACGAGGGTCTAGCGTATGCCCAACTTGTCCACTACAACAACCGCCAAACAAACAAGAGAAGAAAAAGCCTAGATAGGAAACAGAAAGGGAAGAAGCCCAATTGTTGAAAAAAAACCGATTATATTTAGCTCAAAACACTCAACAGCAAGGTGTCTGCAACGTGCATATGGTCAAAAATTGAGATTTAGACTCCAACCTTAATAATTGGTATGGACAAGAAGGAGGTTATGGACAACGCGTTCATCTCACAATTAAGCGAAACGGAGTAATCTGAAGGTTAATTCAGGTTACTGATTACCCCAGACTAAATAGAACGGCTCATTAAACCAATAGTCCAGGTTGACGACAAAAATGATAATGCTGTGGTTTGAAGAAGCTTCTGTGTCAGGAGGGAATAGTCACCGATAAAACAAATCACTGAGTGGTTACAAGTTTTTATGAAAATAAAAAGCTATAGGTAGACATGGACTACTTAATGAAGTATAAGTAGCCTATATACACACTCATTGGGAAGTACAATAATTGAAACAGAGGATGTTCGTAGGCACAACGGAGTGGTCCCGAATGAGGGGGATAAAAGTCAAAATTTTATTCCGGCTGAACAAAACACCGGGCATACCCTAGTAATCTCAACGAAAATTCACAGGATGCAAATTTAACATCTTTACTGTTTATTACATATTTTTGTTGTTCGTTTATTCGGAAGAGACCCAATTGTGAAAAATCTGGACTTCGGCTGGATTCAAACCAGCGACAGAAACACATGCCAAGACGCGGCAAGCGTTCTACCAGGTGAGCTACAAAACAACAGCGGAAACTCAGAAATTGAATGTGTAACTGAATCCAAATGTATAGGTTTCGAGCCCCCAGTGTAGCTTGGTTGGTAGAATATTTGTCATATGTGAGCATGCTGTTTCTGTTACTGATTCTAATCCAGCCGAATTCCGCATTTTTCACAATAATGTTTTCTTAATGATCAAATCTGCTACACTACTTACCAGTTTATTTCTTTAACACAAAGAATGTGAACTTATGGTGTAAGTCCGTCGCCGGTGGTAAAAGGTCAGCAGGTATCGTAAACTGATGTAATCCTTCCAGCTAACCTGAATTTTCACTCACAGTTGGGTATTTCTTCATTTTCTATGCTAGTTTGTTTGAGTGGTTACATCATCGGCAAAATGATTTTCTGACTAGTTAACTATTTTTTGCGGACAATATCATCACTAACTCACAAAGTAGACGAACCAAGGGAAAATTTATTCAACCCATATTATATGGTCTGGAAAACCAGATATGAACCGGAGAACAGGACACTTTCATTTAAGCGCTTTAGACGGTTGGAAAGCGGTTGAACATCAAGCCACATTTATGACAGATGTCACTCTATCCTTGAGGACTAACGCGATTATCTTTTCTGCCTTCAACATTACAGAGAGTTGTAGTGTTTCGATTAAAAACCGAAGAGTGAAGGGAAGAGCATTGCATGGTTCCCATACTTGGAACATCATTTACGTTTGAACGTGCATGACTGTTCTACTGTCCTGTTTGCGGAGTCGGAGACTTAACTATCAGTGAAGCACTGTCTCATTGGGATAGCCTTACCTGAAAGTAGTTGGGGCGTGGATGTTCAGTACTTGCACGTACACAAAAAGAGGAGTAAATCTAAGCAAGTGTTATGCGCTTTACAAGTGCAAATATTCCGGGATGGTTGCGAGCTACATATCATCTTTACCCAATAGGGTAAGTCTCCAGAGGATTACTCAAGGCCAGGGACTGTTGCAGATGAGTAAACATCAGTAAATAAAGAGGGGTGATGGAAGTTAATACGCGACAGATAGCGGATTCAAGAGGTCACTACAGAATGAAACGAATAACATGGTAATTAAGACATGCCACAGTGTTAAACAAAATTCCTTATAAGTACTTTCCTGGGTCATCTGAAAATATTTGTTGGCGTTAGCTAATCAACAGGAGGTATTTCACTTTACCCCATATCTCGGGATGCCACGAAGTTACACTGGTAAGATTATTGATGTTCCAAGAATTACCGCAAAGCAGCTTTACCTGCAACATTTTCGGTAGCATTATGAAGTGAAACTCGTGAAGACTGTGAAAATGCAGTAATCCTGGTTCGTCCTCTTGAAACAAACAAATAGCCTGCTAGTCCACCTTTCCAAATGATGTGATGTAGAGTGTAATTCTACAACCTCTTGTGGTTCAGAAAAATGTCCTATCGAAGGACATAGTGCGAACGCGTGCCTGCCCACCCCAGGCGTGGGCGGCTGTAAAATGGCTAGGGTGATTCGCACGTATATCACAGCTGGTCGAACGATTGACTAACGGCTGATCGCATCGCCTACGACGCAGCACCAACTTTTGCCGGATATGGGAAAACGTCAGTCGAGTGTTCCCGCAATTCAGGTCATCACGTGACAATCCCGTATGGGTGACTGTTGTGGCTCTTGTGGTCTCTGTTGCACATGTTTGATTTTGTGTTATCGTATTTCATACGATGGACTGCGTTTCAATTCCACGTCGAACAGTCGGGTTGATGTACACGATGGACGTGGAGGGTACTTCTTTGCGAACATAACATTGCTCCAGAAATGGTTTTCTGAAGGACCGGGAGAGTGCCAGTTCGTCTTATATCCGTGAATGTGGTCATCTTCGTGAGTAGTGTATCAGCCAAAACCATACCGTAGAAACTCGAAGGGTACAGGACAAATCAGATTAACATGTAACAAACTGTCCTACAACTGCAAAGAGATACTGGACGGAATTAACACCAGTAGAAAGGGTCCGCTTTTGTTTAAATGTCTGATGTCGTCAGAACGTTATCTCAATTATGAAATTCGATCATTCGAATAAACAATAACACAAAAGGAAGTGACAGATCTCCGATGCTATCGATTTGTGATACCCGTTCTCAACCTAACGGTCCAGTACATCTATCATTGCTTCGTTTCGGTTAATACTAGATGAGCCATTTCGTTTTTGCGTCTTATTACGCACACCAAAAACCACCGATCAAGAGGTCTGCGCACGTTCTATCGACCGGTCATTGTATTTATTCACCTGCAGCTGCGGTGACACACTGGGAGGACAGACAGACACCTCGGAGAAACGGGCCAAGGATCACTTAGGGAAGTACCTGTGCAAATCAACGAGTCAACCGGAGAATTGCCGTAGGCCAACCAACCGAAGCTCGGCCTCATCGATCGTGGGGCCTTCAGCGCAGACCGGACACAGCGGAAGTAGTTTCACCGTTCCTCTTGATCACAGCGTGCAACCGGGCGACACTGCTCGAGATTATTGAGGCCCCACAAGCGTCTGTCATGTGCTCAGAGGCATTTAATAGTTGCAACACGTTTGGCTTGGTTTTCCTCACTAAGATCAAAAGAGCTTTAGGAAGCCATGGATAATTATCATGTGTGTACAGTTAGCCGTTATTTTAGTACAGTTTTAAGTGTCACGCATTTGCGATTGGACGACGTGCGAAATGAATTCACCTCGCGAGCTTTGTGTTCTCTCTGTGCTACTAAAATTGATAAGAGGAACGAATTGCATCAAATCTCGTTTTATTGTTTACCTTTACTCCTGTAGGTGAGCGTAAAAATTTGCGATCATTTCAGTGATCCAAATGTTGCCGGGTTGCCCTAATTTAGTGTCCAACAGCATTCCAAAAATTTGGGGTGCGTACACATATTGTTTGTCCTCCCCAACAGCTGCCCTGAAAAGTTCTTTCGAAAATGATTGTTTAGATCCACTCTGATTCTCTTCTGAGGGGACGCTAATAGCCCGTGCTTGTTGGCACCGGAGGTAAGCCTGGAGGCCCGGCAGCCGGACATATCCGCTCATCGCATACGCAAGTAGAAATCGATCGATCTCTGGCCCGTGTCAGATAGCTAACATTTTAACATGTCAATGAAGTTAACAGCCAGGTCTAGCGATCTAACCGCTTAGTCCACCATGCTATTTCATGTTGATTGGTTTCAAGTTGTCAACGTGTGCGAAACTGAGGAAAATAAACAATGGGAATGGTGTACAATCAAGCTCCAACAGCTCAGCTTCAACAGCGTGAAGACTGGCTGCAGGTGATGAACCTGCCAGTATCTAAAGTAGGACTGGAAAACTATATTTCGACTTAAACGATTAGTGCCATATTCTGCCGTCAAACATTTTAGCATAGAACTCGATCACCCAAGAGCGGTTGGCGTCGTTAACTCCACTAACGGTTCAGAGTAAACAGCACCAATAGCCGATGTGAAAGAAGCGAACGGACCACTTCGCATCTGAGCGGATTTTTCCAAGGATTTAACTAATTTAGCATAACCCCATCAGTATCTTCTTCCAGTGTGTAAGAACCGCTACGCAATACTCAATGATGGAAGCTTATTTTGTCAAATTTATTTTCAGAAACCTATCTGTAATTTCAAACGGATGATGAATCCAGTAAGTGTTAACATTAGTTACACATGAATTGTATTACTAAAATCGAATATTATTTGTGGCAATGTGCTTCAAGGATCTTATAACAAATCATGTATGTAAGATTTCCAAGCTTGTCATTTGCTGCCGCTAAAACAGATAGTCATAATCGTCAGCCTCAGTGTCGAGGATAATCTCAATCATCTAAACGAACCCATTAAGCGTATAGAACAGTTTGGATGTTACATTCCAGTGGAAAAATGTTGTGTTCAATCTTACACCTTTACTCACCTAAGTTTTATTGCTGACTCTGGTGGACGATATCCAGATGCAGAAAAAGCTGAAGTCATTCCAGTGCACACTGTCAATCCCGTTAAAAGACGGGTCACCGCTCTGTCAGGCTAACTTCATTTTTGAACGGGTCTTTATCGGAGTTTGAACACGCAGACGTATTATAACGTTTGACTGCAGCGCAACCAAACCAGACGACTGACTGGTTAGTGTCTATCAACTTTGAAAAAGGGGCGCAGCGCGTGTTTGCAGAGGCTGTTGTATGGAGATTACTACAGACACGATCAAAGAGGTCCATAGTATTGATTTTACTACCAGTCAAGTCACATATTTCCTAAAACACGGATGACCAAAGTAGAAGTCTAAGGCGCAAATGCGGGAAGTGTTCAACAAATGGTACCACTGTATCACCCCCACTCAAATGACCAAGTTGACAGAATTGCGGATACTGTGAAACGGCACATATTCAAATATTCAAGAGTTATAGATATAGCTGTTCTTGCTTAATTACATAATAGCCCCCAATTCATATGTTCCGGATAATGTTTCACTTACAGAATGTTTTTTGAAGTATACTACTGATAAAATATGAGGTACTGCTGATCAGACCACATCCCGATAACTAGCCCTAACCAATATCGAAGATTCAACCCCAACAGATTGGCAGAGGATTTAACATAGAAGACAGCGTATGCAAAAGATTTCAGAAGCCGACGTCAAACGTTGACTGCAGGAATCATTAGAGGTAGGCTGTTTATAACTCAAGAGTCGAAGCAGAACAATGAATCGGACATATCGACCAGCTTCACTGAAGACGCAAACAAAGTGAGCACGAAGAAACCAGCTCAAAAACTGACTGTTATGCGACATTCTGGAGTGTGCAGCAAGAACACGGTTGCCTTACACTGCAGTCAACTGTCTGAAATAAGATACCCATATGGATATAGACATTCCACACACAGAATCTAGATGGATCCTTGGAAGAAATAGTACAATGCTCAAGATATGAGGGGGAAGACGTTGAAGGCTGTACTGGTTATGACATGACCAAAAAACGTTATCTACCACACCAGCATTGACTTTAATTGTGACTGGCTTGGGTGGATATGTATTGTTCTCGCCCTGGCTTGCCATATGGTCGAGCGCGTCAGACACGCGACTCGGAAATATACTAATCTGAAGCTTTGACGGTCCGTGTTCTTCTTCTCTCTGGGAGGGTTGGGAATACATCCGCTAGTATTCAACTCAGGTTCAATTTTGCCTCCGGGGATTTCAAGTAGGAACGAGTGGTTGTAACACATTTTTAATAAATATTTCGGGGAGCACAGGTTCATTGACTAATCTTTAGTGAAATGTGCGAGCTACATATTAGTTTAAGGTCTCTTTCCAATTATTAAGAGGTAGGCGACTAATTTTCACTTGTCAAGATTAACACTCTTTAGAACACTAATTACATTTCTGCGAAGGCAGAAAAATTAGTCACCTCTGGTCGTTATAGGTAGTGAAAAACGTGGTAGTTCTAATGTTGATTGGGTAGAGTTTGAACAACTGGCCTACACCATCTTGGGTCACCCGTCCTATGCATATTGTAAAACGAGTCTGAAACTGGATAGACGAATCTATAAACGGTCCACTTAGATTGCAGGACAGAGACTCCAACTGAGGAGCAACCAACTGACGGAACTGTGACCAGCGCTACGTGTCGTCGTTAAATCAGTCCGGGAAAATCCGCGTCCTCCTTTTGACGTACACGCTACAGATATCAATTCAAACCACAGTTAAACTATGAAGACAATCCAGGAACCTATGCTGAACGACATTGACCATTTGCCATAGAATGATTTCATTACTACAACAATGATGTATCAATGGACCAATAAATATACACGAGGCATTCTTCTACAGTGAGAAACCTTGGCTGATTATAAAGAAGGACCACCGACCATTCATGAAAGGCCGGTCATATTGTTAACATTAAACAGGAAAATGACCGAATGGAAACTGGTATTATGCGCTGTAACAGAAGATGGCTGATTTCAGTGAGTTAACTTAATGAGGTTGGTAGTTTTGGAGGTAACTAACAACTTAGAACCTACGTTTGTTCATTACGTTGACGCAAAACTCACTCGCATCTAGCCCCTGACGTAACTATCACCGGCAGTGACATATCAGTGGTTGATATTCGTGCTCAACCGCCCAGCTTTATAACAAAATGGGAAAAGAATGAGAATTGTGACATGAAAAAATCGTATTTCTACTCAGATATACGAACGTCTACACCTTGTAAACAAGCAAGTGAGATGTTAGTGGAAACAAGACCGTATCTACGATTTTACTGCGCCGCTTTGCTGGTTACTCCTTAAGTCGCAGACAATTCAGCTGGACAGCGGCAACACACACACCACTAAACGCGACTAACGACCAGTTCCACTAACGTCTCCAGCCGCAGAATGAGGGCTCCAATCCAGTAGACAAGTCTGGTTTCAAGCGCTAACGACAGATAATCAGAGACAAAACTAATTTCATTATGGCTTCTATCAACGAATTTTACACACTAAACTCCCTCTGAAGTTCAGCACAAAAACAGGCTGATAAGACCATAGACCACTGCCTAATAAATAAAATTGACCGTTTAAGGTTTTAGGCCATAAACTGTGTTTCAGTATCAAAAACACAGGTTCAAACCAAGCTCACAATCAAAGTCTGGAAGAACAACACTCAGAGTACTTCATCTTTGCATCGGTCTAACCAACCGAAAAACCGATCAGTGGTTCGTAAACAGACCACCGCACACATTGTATTTCGATGGGGAGACAATTGTGAAACCAGCTGAGAAAAACTTGGGAAACAATCTGTGATGACATTTATTGCAGTTTGGTTTCGTGTATGGCGGAAATGTCTTCAGATTCCGTAAGACAGTAACAGCAAGTCCTCGTTCAATTTCGAATTTCACTTCGGGATAGTCTTTATATAAAAGCAATAACGTCTTAAGGCAGGAAATGAGATCACCATTATTGGAAAGTTTGCAAGGCGTACAAAGATAAAACATGCGCAAACTTCGTAGGCCTCGCGAGGACAAAAGTGAGCACATGCACACGATTAAGAACGAGGTATCTACAACAGAAATGTCCATGGTCAAAATTTAGCTACATAAACGGATAAAGTAAAAGGCCTGCTCATTCAAAATGGTCGAAAGACAGTTGACATTGGAGTAGATATTTTTTACATTTTTTTCATTTTAATCCCAATCGGATAAAATAAAATTGTTTTAGATTAGGCTCAAAACAAAATATAACATCATCGACTTATCCAGAAGTACATGAAAAAGAAAACAAGGTTACTCCGAACATGAAAGCACGTACCGAGAAAACAGAGCATGTCCAATTGCACAAAATGCAGACTTCAAAAAGATAAAGGAAGAGAAAGTTCTGAGATCATACACGAAAAAACACGAGGAACCGAAGTCAATTTTCACGTGGTTGCATTCAAGACGGCACGCATTGCCAGCGTTTGTAGCTGACAAATGGCCACATAGTTTGTAGGCAGTTCACCACCGGCTTGATCAGAGTCAACATTAGGCAACGTGGCAACAGACTCTGAAGTGCCAGCGGATTGCCCTTGGTCATGGTGTGTCAAAGCGTTGCCGACAACGAGCTTCCGATAGGTATGAGCTGGACAGTTGGAAGAAGAACTAGACTCACTATGGGAGTGTTCAGAAGCAGCGTTGGTGCCAGTAGTGTTAGTAAAGTCAGTAGAATGAGCACCAACTGTGGATACAACCAGATTCGAGCGATCAGCCATAACCAACGAGTGTCCGAAATCTAGCGTTGCATAGTGCAGAGTACCTGATATGTTCGCGTATGGTTCCAGTCTTACTGGTTGTGAACGACTGTCCATTGACCGCACAGTGGTCGAACAAGATAGTTGAGATTCGTTCATCAGTTGGGAGTCAGAAAAATGGAAAACTGATATGTCTCGTTCGGGATTGACGTAATCATGATGAGTGCATGCAGTAGATAGGGAACAATCTGGGCTGTCACTGAACCGAGTTTGTCGACAGTGAAGTGTGGCAGCACATGACAGCGGAGCGGATATCAATCCAGGCTCTTTATGCAAATAACCACCAAAATCGACGCGGTTCGCATTAGTGGATCTGGAGCGTGTAAGACTTTTCGTACGGCTAATATGGTGAAGAGCCTGAAATAAAAAGTATAATCTCTTCCGGTTTAATACCAATAAATGGAGATCCTTAGATAGATTAATATAAAAAAACACGCTTTTGCATAACGGAAAGTGCTTTCTATGGACCTGTATTTTCAAGATCCCAAACACAAAACTGAGTTCGTTTCACAGTTGGAGAGTAACTAAATCTTGTTAAACGATTGCATTAGGGAAGACACTTAACCAATAGAAAGCTGATCCTTGGCGTAGCTCTCTAACGGCTCATGCCATTACTGACATATACTTGCGAAGGTAAAATTATACTTGCATTACAGATGAAACTACAGAAACCTCACGCGGTATTATCTCGTTAAGTTATTGTGTATGTATGTGTACGTATATGTATGGAAAATGGAAAGGAACAAAACGGTGGCCAGTAAAAGTCATTAACACGAACACTGGAATGTATGAAACAGATGGGACTGAGCGATTCAGCTAGCTTTGAAGGAATCAGACCAGCGGATACTGTGATTCCCAGACTCTATGGGTTACCCAAGGTACATAAAAACGGCGTACCACTACGACCGATTTTAGATATGAGCAATTCTCCGTACCACGCAACGGCAAAATGGCTAGCCGAATTGTTAGAACGAGTTAGGAAAAAACTAGCGATTTATAGTCTTAGAGAGTATTTTGAATTTGCCGAAACAATAAGACAACTGAACGTGACAAGAAGGCGTTTATTCTTGCTGGGCGTGGCACCTCTCTTTACAATTATCCCACTGAGTGGAACAATTGAGTTCTCTGGCTGGTGTATTGGGAACAGTTATGTAAATTTGGACGAACCAGTAGAACGAAGCTAAAACAGTTATTATATCGCTGCACATACAACGTTCAGTTTAAATTCTCCGGCAAGTTATACCGTCAAAAGGACGGGGTAGCAATGGGATCACCAATAGGTCCTCTATTGGCTGATATTTTTATGGTAAAGCTTGGAAGTAGTTCATTAGCTGACCACTTAAAGTCACTTACTCTTTATAAACTTTATATGGATGATGTTATCTGTATGGCGGAAAAGTCGAAAAACCTCAGTGAAACACTGACGCACTTCAACTCTGTCCACAAATATATTCGCTTCATCTTGGGATCTGAATCATTCATAGACATGGCATTTTTGGACGTATTCATGTCACGTCATGAGAATCGTACGACACAATGAACGGCATATCGTAAAGTAACTCGGTCAGGGCAGTGCACCAACTTTAATGGCTTTATACCATTGAGATAAAACAGGAACCTGATCAGATGTTGGCTGATTTCCATACAAACACTCACAACCCACGTGACGAATGTTACGTAACTAGACCTCACGAGTCGGATTAAGTTGACATTGATGATTAACATCCCTTACTGCACTGGTGCGCAACCCCCGGGCGAACCCATATAGGTGTGCTGTGCTGTATTTAGCCTGACGGTGAAGCGTTGAAAATAAGCTTGTTTGCTACGCGTTTCTTCTTAAGTCTAAACCCGGCGCGTTCACAGTATTGTGTACGTACTGAACTTTTCTATTGGACCACTTTACTAAGGTGTTGCTCTCGTTCAAAGTTAGGGTCTCCTAATAGTAAAAATCTGCTTGAACCGACAGTTGAACTACAGCCGTCTAGCCAAGATTACAGCAGCATGCCGCGATCGTGTGAAATTACTTGCAACCAAGATTAGAGTATAATGGCACCGATCCTGGAAGATCCGTCAAACCTTCACAGCTGTAAATGAAAATTAAGCATAGGTGACCGCACAAGTGGTGATTCAGTGATTCCCGGTATGAAGTCAAGGGAGTTACGCGTCATATAGTCTGAATTTCAGTTCGGATAAGGGTATGCAGTGCTGGTGAACTTAAAAAAGAGCTAAACATAAGATTGATGGTTCTTTTCAAGGTGGATCAACCGAAAGGTGTGCCTGAATGTGAAAGCTACGGACAAACGCATGTAAATCTTTGCTTCGGTGGCTGAACGGTAACAGTGCTCGTCCACCAACCAGACAACGAAGGGCTCGTGTTCACGTTACTGCAGCTGCTCCTGTCTAGAGTCGGACGGTTTGAAACTGTGTGATCCACATATGGCCGTTTAAGCCATAGGACACCAAACATCATATGGTGAAAAAGTAGGAAACAACTTCAATATTTATGCTGTGTTGGTCACTAAGTCGTCTTAGAATCTATTAGTCACAACACAATCCGCAATGTACTTTTTATGTCTATGTAAAAATCGGTCTCAGAGTTTACAGGCTCTCTGTGAACTAATCAGACTGTGGAGTTAAAATCTTCCTACTAATTAACAGAATATGTTAATGATAACCCCAGTTAACGTTGGCAATAGTGACAGCAATAGTAAAACTGAGATATTTAAATGTTATGGCTTTAAAACAGAAAACCACCTCTGGACTGTTTAAATTGTAATAGGGTGAACCAGTTGAGTATTGCTGATGATACGATCCAAGTAGTAGACCATGGTTGGATTTCGAGATGGTACTCGGAGGTAGCACAAGTGATCGTGGTGAATTTACGTGCAGACTGTCTTCATTCTGGTTTTGAGTTGATAGGTCTGGTAGTGGAATTGGGGTAGGTAAGCTTGCATGACGCATCTGGCAACCGTTTGCTGTACGATTTCTACGTGCCAACCTAGGCGAATGCACCTGGTCACTGGAAGAAGGGTTACACTGAATCCGTTGATTAACCGAAGTATGTGACTCGTTACCCTCATCTCCTTCCATTTTCTCGGCGCACCGGTTTGAACAAACGACAGCGGTCATGGCCCTTCGAGATGTATATACTCGGCCTGCTTGGTAGGTGGATAATGAGTCGAGCCATTCACGAGTCATATCCGGCTTTGTATTGCAATTCGAAAACGGCGCCTGTGAAGAACACCGTAAGGTCAAATGGGGGTGATGCCAATACGGATTCACATTATCGTACACTGCACGCGTTTGGGGAAGAGGTGGGAGATGATCAGTCAGAGTCAAGGACAACATTGGAACAGGTGGTGATGGGGCGTCAGGAAGTGTGGCAATCTCATCTGCATGCTGTTCAGGTCTACGCATTACTTTACTAACAAATAACCGGGATGGACTGGTGTGGGTTAGGGAAGATTCAGTCAGCTGAGGACACGAGCTGGGAAAGGTGCCTGGTGTAATAGTCTGCAAATGTGAACGCTGCCATGGATTCGATTGGACTTGCTGTTTTCTGTGGTCGTGTTGTAGAGACAACAAATGATTACTACCATTTGGGTCGTTGAGATTCGACTTCCCTGGGGTGGATATAGAACTAGCCTTTTTCTTTTTCAAACGGGTTATGTCGGTGATGTCTCGCGATGGAGTGTCATCAGGTGACGGTGACTGACCCGAACTTGGTTGTTCGTCATGTGGCGGTAACGTAGGACCAGGATGGGAAGCAAATAAACTGGCGACGTAGAGATCACTTTGAAAACGACGTGAAGAGGGACTCGATAGACGATGTTTAGAGTCATGGAATAGCGTGGGAGATTGCACTGTGCGATTTTCGCACTGTTGAGGAGTTGGGAGAGGCGATACACTTTTCCTCCGATGTACATATTTCTGGAAAGTGAAAACGTGTAGGTGAGGTTATTGAGAAATTGTGCAGAAAGTAACCGAACTGCTATATACATATATAGTAAGCCCCCGAAAATTCATATAAAAAGGTCTATTACTTTGTTGTTCTCCTGGAGGCATGTATCAATATTTATTTATGAAGTTCACAAGGAACAATACTTCCTGATAATTGTTAGGTTCAATTTCTAGAACTGTGCCGAATCACTCGGTCGGAATAGATAATGCTAAGTGTAGGTGTGTTGCAGTTCAACGATGAGCATTTTAAAAAGCCAACCAAAGAACTATGGATCGCCAGGCAAAATAAGAAACCGTTAGGCCCCTAAAAAGTCCCGTCACCTATGGCGTTGGTGTGACACAGACTTTTCACTGAGGGACTGAGTGCACACGGCTATAGTGAGCGCAGTCTCTTTTGCATAGCTGTGAAAATAAGACTGTTGGCGCGGGTAATGTTCAAAGACTCTGTTAGAGATCCCCGCTGTCTTCGTAGAATTGTACGTGTTCGGTGAAAGGACTACAAAGATGACGATACGGCTAACCAACATGTGTCCGCTATAGGCAAGTCAAACACGTGAACAAGCGTGTTAATCTCGGCATACGAACTTCGGTGGTTTGAACCAGTTGCGAATGTCACCCCATTGGTTGCAATGTCGTGCGCTTCCCATGCGGCATAGGTTAGGTTTGATGGGGTGTGCAGATGGTTAGTGTAAGATGTAGGTTCTGACCTCAAGACTTGATATTGTAAGAGGTCTCAACAGGGGCTTTACGGACAGTACTCACCTGTAGTTGGAAACGCTGTCATAAATAGGATCAAAACGAAGGTAGCGACAGTTCTGTGGTGATAACTTGTGTTCCCTTTCGTTCTATGCACACTTTTGTTGTCGCCTCTTTTTCGTCTGTATGGTTTGGTGCCTGGGCCTAGAGATAATGTAACATCAATGACAATCGTCATGCCGTGCCCAACACAGGATAGACGGGTTGGTGAACAAACAAACTGTTTCCGGTTACTGTAACAATACACGCAGCTTACCTCAATGCTAAGTTGTACCGACTACGGCTGGTCATGCGAAGAGGAGTAATTTACACAGGCGCGCACATAGTGGATGATTACAATTGTCTGTGACTGCAAATGGCTAGACAGAAATTACATCTCCAAAACAATTGATTAGCACCAACATCAATATCCACGTTTCACTTGCTTGCATCACATCTGTCTAAATTCAGTGCAACAGTCGAACCGTATCACATGCCAGAGAAAAAATCCCAGTTTCACGACAAGCACACCTTAGGTTTTGAAAAATGTACGGGAAGACTTTCGACCATGTTTTCACAAACACACATGACTGCAAGGACGGGTGGTTGGACAGACAACCTGTTTTTCCACCAATCTGTACGCATTTACCATCCAATCCTCGAACAGTAAGGTATCAGAGGCCTGGATGGACACGTTTGTATTCACTCAGGATTATTTGTTCTCTCCAATCTACCGCATGCGTAGACACACATACATGGACGTGTGTGCGCGCAGCAGTTACACGGTCCAGTATAGGCCTGGAATCAATATGCCGACCAAAAGCAGCTGGTCCAGCTATGGGCATTTGCGCGTGCTTCTGCAACCAAATGTGCACAGGGGAGTAGCTTACCGTAAAAACAAAAATTTCGGCTCAGGCCTGAATTCAAATGTAGAGTGACAATCAGAAGTCACACGATTATAAGGATCCACTTGGACCATCACTAAAATACCACAGCGGTGAAGAGACTTTCGAAGAGCACGTGCTTAAATAAAAAGCGGAAGGATGAAACAACCATTGTGGCTCACTGGAAACTGCTCATGTTACATTCAGAAAAATTGGAAGCAACGTGGAGGTTATGTGGGCAGCAGATTGGGAGTCTGTCAAGCGAACGAGTCAAAGACCCAAAAGGGAACAAAATGCATGCCATCCCATAAAGTCATCATTCGCTTAGCATGTGAGTTTTGTGTGTAGTAAAAAAAAACGAATTAATTTGGAAGTAAACGGAGTTGAGAAAAAATCGAGCGTAGGTGGACTCTTACTTTGTATTTAGAATAAGCAGTAATGCGTATACAGCTGGGAAATAATCACGTTGTAACAAGCGGACCGAATAACTTGATCAGCATGAAACAACATGATTGTTCATAAGTAGATGTGGCAGAACATTCAACTTGAAATAGAAACAACTTTAACACAAGCGGACGGTACTGGAACGTTCGATAATCAAGAAGGATCGGATAGACAAAGTAGGCAAACTAGCGAACAAAACAGTAAGCACACACATGCCAACTGAGCCTGACATTTTGATGAATTACGATAGAGTTCCATCAGACAGGTTTTGACAACCATGAAGACAACACGAGCATACTTTAGTTCAGGTGATAAGATAAATGATAGAAAACGGATAAACAATACGCTCTGATATGAACTTCCAGTACATTGAAGTAAAGCTGCAGCAATGAAAAACAAAAAGTGTAATTGACAATGTGAAACCTCAATAATAAGAACGGGAACCACTACTAGCACAATCCGAGTTTCTGACTTGGTCATACAAGTTTCGAAATGCAATAAGTTTTTGGGATTTTGACGTAGACAACACCACTATCTGGGTCTCGGCGAGCAAACGATTTGCTGGAATTTGGACATTACTAGGGATGTCCCTTTAGAATAATGAAAATGTTAAACGATTGTGAGGACAAGCCCACAATCTGGTTTCTTACGTCGTCATTTTAAGGTGGGAAACTTAAATCCATCCAAAAAGCAGGTAAAACAGCAGTATACAACGAGCCTAACCATCTCTAATTTGGAAAGCCCGTGAGTTCATACATTTTTAACAAAACAGGAGTCGGTAATATGTTCTATGGCTCATTTCCTGATTGTTTCGTCTTCTAATTGGACGATTTGTGTAGGTACTGCTTTGACTACATTTGTTTTGATAGAAAGGTATCTGTTTAGTTGTGCTGCATTCATTCGTTCACGTTACAGTCTTTAATCTAAACGGTAATTTAAGCTAGCAATTGACTGAGTGAGCTTGCTATGTCCGATTGCTTTGCGTGGATCAGTTGACTTACTTGTAAAATGAGTGCGTATCAAAAGCACATCGTTTGTAATCACATGTGAACCTCTAACAGAGTCCACGAACTGGAATTTCTCAAACGCAGATCCCCTTTGGTGGTTGCGCAGACACTTAATCGGTTTAATGCAAAACAGCGGCTAAACGGACTCACTTTAATTTTACAGGGAGTACACTTAATCTGGTCAGTTTCCGATGCAATTTGTCAGCCTACCCGAGAATTTACTTCTGACTAGTTTTCGATTAGTAACTATGCCGTACAAAAACGCTCAGTCAGAACGGGTGAGCAAATCTTTCAAGATCGAGGAGGGTATTACCAAGACTGTCGGCGGTTTGTTGTTAATTTATCTTACCAGACTCAAACATTTTGTCGGAGAAACTGTCCATACTTCGTAAATTCTTTGCCACAATCGTCACACGTTTACTTTCTTAATGGATTTGTTAATACAGTCAGGCTTGTTAAGATGACTTTAAAGTGTCAAGTGAAAGCACCGTTCTAGGTAAAAAAAACGTTGAAATGAAATCCAAAAAGGATACAGTGTGTGACGTGAACATACTTCAAAATACTGCCTAAATTCTTTTAGTCCTTTGATGAGAAAAAGATAATTCCCTTCTCCACGAGGCGCACGTCTGCCAGCCTCCAGCTTGAACAAACTGCTACCGTAGAAGCCAAACCTACGAAGGGTATACAACGGCCACGACAGTCGAAGGGGTGGTGGTGGAAGACGAGTTGAACCCAGGTGGTTCTCTGTCACCTCCGGACTGCATTCTCGATTCGGTTTGGACACAGGCTTGTTGACACTGCAGTTGTAACTATACAGTTTAAACAAATAGGAAATTTTAAGCGTATCGGTTTAAAAAGTAACCAAACACAATACGAAATTTCGGCCGAAAATTTTGTTATTATTTTTAAATAGATTTAGAGAAACTACATAAGGATATTTCATCTAGACCGTTTGGTTGTTCACGACAGCAAAACTAAAACATTGCACCCGTGCTTTACTCAGTTGTGATCGTTCGTCAGAGAGTGGTCACTATGTTTGGATTATTTAAAGTTTGAAGTGTGTTGACTACTTATGAAAGTTTCTTATCATTTTAAGACAGGGATCACAGCGAGCGAACAGAGGAAAACTCAGTTTACCAAGATAAGTCTTGTGGGGTTTGTAATACCGGCTAAAGGGCAATGCTACCGTTGATGACAAACCGTTTCAACGGCTAAATTCTGCTGATTAATTATATCGTCTTTGTACAAGTGAGTCATTAAAGTTCGCCCATCCACACGGAGTAATGAGTTAGCATGTCTTTTTTGCAGTGTTTGGCAACTGAGCCGCTTGAATGCAGACAGACAACCGTTGACCAAAAAGTGCGCTGAATAGATGTGTAAGTTTACGTTACTAAGTTATAGGTAAATGAAAGTGAAAATTGACTGTGCAACTTTTTAACGCTCACACTCAAAGATTGCTTCATTAACTTCAGCCATTGATAACTGTCTTGATCAAACTGAGTACCACTCGTGTTTGGTTGAATAGACCACAGAGTAGCCGACGTACGATTGTGTGACCTGTACAAAAGTTAGGTTCTGAAGAACGCTTGGGAACTGGGTTATAGATTAACATGAGGACAATCTTGACTAAATGCAGCTCCAGAAGTATTGTATGAAACCGCGTAAGTCAGCTCATGTTAGCCATGGGTGACATTGGCAACGAAATGCCGATGGAAACGTTAAAAATTGGTACTCAAATTCCACAAACTAGACCGAGTGAAGTGTTAAGCAGGCGTTGCCCCGAAACATATTCATACGAGATTCATCTGTTTCAGTGTTTTGTTGATACCTGCTAAACGTACTTAACTTAAAGATTTATGCAATCGACTGATGAGAGTGAACAAACTGCTTGCAAATCGTAATGTGTTTTCTTGCTGTTGTGATTAACTGGATAGAGGAATCAAAGTTTCAGTTTTCTCAAACGAAGCATCCCGCAAAATTTGAATCGGATGTTAACGCTAAGGTACAAAACGGTGGCTGGGCAAACTCGTATTAGTTTCTCCCGGGACCGTATTCAGTCAGGTCGATGTTCGTCAGACTTCTTCAAGTCACTCTGGAAGGGAATGCTATCATCCAATGACGATACTTTTATCATACCAGCCAATTCCCACATCACAAGTATATTGGGAATCAGCAACGCTTTTCATTTATGTTAACTGATCTTACTATACCGGAGCGTACATAATCGGAAAATTTCGCCAGTGACGCTCCGAAACACGTCCACAGTTACTCGAGTGAACAGTTCACTAACGTAAAGGTGACCGTACTTCACCTGGAATGAAAATATCAAATTCTACCGGCGAAAGTTAAGCAGTTAACGGTGCAAGTCCAGTTTGAAAGCCAGTGCGACCAGCTATCTCCAGTTATTTCTCATTTCGCCGAAAAATTCGTGATAACGTGGTCACTATTTCACATCGGACTGCCGCTACCCATTCGTCAGCATTGCTGTTTACTCTTTGAAAATAAAGAGGTCACAAAAAACTGGTACAGTTATAGAATGTAGGTCTTCCTGAGCCACGTGAAAATGATGATATTGTAAACTTAAACAGGGTTGATTACGTGGCGAGAAAAATGCGCCGCACTAACTGATAAACGGAACTTTAAAGTTAACTGTAGTACAGTGAAAAACAAATTGAGAAACTGTAGATTCTCGTACTACATGGCTACACAAATGAATCCGGGCATGAACAAAGAAAGTCAACTAGGATGCGCACAAGAAGAATGAGAGAATCTTCAAAAATTGCACAAAATTAGTCCATTGAGGCTTATTCTTGTCGTAGAAGTCTCAACATAACACAAACTCGCTCGATGACTAATTCAACTCTTTGAACACATTCATGTAACTTACCACTCCCGTTCTGTGGAATATCCCTTTGAGTTATGTGATGTTTTAAAGGTTACTCCGATGAGTTCCTCACAAAACTGTTCTCAAGTGACGTTGAACCAAATGTTCACGACTAATCCTCTACATAGAACTGTTGGCTTATTATGTGACTATTCTGCTCCATAACATTCATTCATTCATTCGAATTCAAGCCATGGGGGTTGTTGACCGGTTTGTATACCTGGGAAGCTGCATCAGCGGCGGCGGCGGAGGTGTAGGGAATGAAATAGAAGCGCGTATTTCCAAGGCTAGGGCGGTGTTCGCTAATCTGAGACACCTATGGCGACAGAGAGGTATTCTCTCTGATGCTTAAAGGTCGCGTATATAAGGCGACAGTGAGGGCTGTATTACTTTACGGCAGCGAAACTGGCCGCTCAGGGTAGAGGACGTGAACCGTCTTCAGGTATTTGACCACCGATGTCTGCGTTCAATCGCTCGTATCGGGTGGCACCAGCGAATAAGCAACGAGGAAGGTAAGCAAACGGGTGTTTGACACTGATTGTCAAACGAGTTCTTTTCGTTCAATGCTTACACTTGCACAGACTTAGATGGTTAGGTCATGTACTAAGGATGCCAGCTAGTCGTCTGCCACACCGGGCACTCTGCCGACTGGCGCAACGTGTGAGGTGGACAGATGATGACCTGGCGTAGACAAATGAAATCGTTCACGAAGGGGTTGGTCACTGTAGATCGGGTTCGTCTCCCGGGCTGGGGCCCTCGCGACTCACAGAGTCGGTGGCTTGAGACGTTAGGTGAGATGGCGGCTAATCGAGCTCAGTGGCGTGAATGCTGTCGTTGTTTGGCCGAGTTGTCTGTGAAGTGAGTGCACTTAATGACGCGGGGCAGTGAAAGCCGTAAGGAAGCTGTCTTGCTGATGACGCCTTACTTTCACTTACAGCTCGGTTGTTTGTTTGCAAGGTGTAGGCGCCTTGATGTTATGTTTGAATATAGACGTAGCTATTTTTAGTAGTTAGGTCCACTTCCCCTCCTCTCCTCTGTTTTTTTCTTTTTTCTTATCTCTTTCTATATAGGGTTTGTTTTTTTCCTTCGTGGTTGTGTGGCAGTTAAGCATCAGTGTGAACCACTGATGTATTGCTGTCTATGATGATGATGATGATGATGATGAACTCCGACTAAACGACAATATAAACGTACTTT
The DNA here is from genome assembly GCA_014220965.1 of Paragonimus kellicotti. NCBI lineage: Eukaryota > Metazoa > Platyhelminthes > Trematoda > Plagiorchiida > Troglotrematidae > Paragonimus > Paragonimus kellicotti. The sequence continues at coordinate 44,574 of LOND01001637.1, read as the reverse complement.
ACTTTTAAGAACCCATTTTTAGTGCAGGAATAGCTGAAAACCAACTCTGATCAAAAGACGCAAACGCTTCACAACAAATATCCACTGGCACGGCGGTCATTTTTATTTCAAAACGTACTGTCCTGACGAAAGCTGCTCTTGTTGTCAATAGGGTGCACGGAATTTTCGAAATGGTCAAACAATGAAGTGAAGATGGCGACAGAACTTTGTGAGAAAACTCAAGTAGCGTTCACGTTACCGTATTCAAATCGACATTCTAAATGTCCAGAGGTTCATAAAAAAGCATAAGATTATGACAGTTAAAAACTGACCAGAGTATATTCGTCATCACAACGCACTTCGGTCGCAGTGCGAACAAAACGCAATCCGTAGTTCAACTCACTAACAGATAACTGTTTGAAAGCGTGGGAAACAGTATAGCGGTTTGTGTCTTGATCGGTTTACCGAAGTTAAAATGCCGTTTGAGTTCACTTGAGTAAAAACTGCCACAATGAAGGGTGAACCTGAAACATTTTCTATGTAGCATGAGTGGAGGGGCTACGAAAAGTGACGTCGGTGTACAATCTATAACGAAACTTACTTGTCGTGGATCTTCGTGTAGACAAAATTTGACTTGCAGGAGAGTTTTACACGACAACTACGACAAGAGCATCGGTGTTTTGTAACTGAACTGCAACTGGCACGTAGGTAGGTCATTAGCCTACGCCTTGTAGTACGAAAAATGGCCAAAGAAAGTGATGCTGAAGAAGAATATGGCGGAGTCCTATATCGACCAGACGCATCCAGACTATTACGCATTATGTGAGCTGCATCTTTCAACGTGACATTTGGGTCGCTGCCACGAGAGTGCAGCCGATTGTAGCCAGAAGGTGATTCCACTGTTAAAAACGGAAGAGCAAGCAGTACATCAGAGGGGAGGTAATTACCGCACACTTTTTATGCTGTTGGTGGCAACTAGAAATACACATACTGTAAACAGCTTCAGTAGTCAGAAGCGAATTCGCCTTGAGGCATTTTGTCAGTATCCAAAAAAGCGGAACAGACGGATGAGTAGGTAGAATACAAGGGATACTTCAGAAGACAGCAGCACGTGTGGCACATTTAAAGCGACCAGATATTAGCGTTAATGATCTACATTCCTCTATACTGATCAGTGCTATATACCAACATCAAAAGAACCCATATGGCGTTCTCTTTCCGTACAACGGAGGGTCACTAGCGAATCTTAGTTTATGTTTTCCTGATAACTCTTGAACAAATTCACACAAACGAAAACTAAACATGATCAACATATGAAAACTTGTTGAAATTTGAAACCGGAGTTTTATTCCGTGATCGATTATGTGAAAATCTGCATTGAACAATAAAACGACGATTGGAGTGACGGCACCAAATTAAAACTGTGATGAACCACTTGCCAATACAGGATAAGAGTTTCAGGGGCTATGCGAGAACGTTTAAAAAAGTGCAGTCGTATAAACAATTGTAAACATAACTAATATAACTCATGAATGAAGAACCTGTAATAAAACCTTTTCAATCGCATGGAAATGGCCAAATATTCGACAAGAAATTATTCTGACCATCTGACCATCGAGAAACCAGCAGAGAAATATGAAACCCACAATGAAGTAACCGAACAAATTCAAAGTGCTAGAAAACCCTAGCAAATTTTCGTCGCTCATGAATTACGCGAGGCATCTGTCAATTAGTTAATGAGATGCCGACCAAGTATCAAAAAAGAAAACCACTTTTGTTTTCCAAAGTAAAAACCTGTCCGGTGAACACCATGACTCGCCAGTCCGAGCAAATCATGACGTTCAATGACAGGTGATGTTGCAATGCACTTTCATGAGCAACCAAAACAAGTGATTGGGTTATATCCCGAACAGATAAAGGATGGAGTTGGGATCCGTCATGAAAACGATTAATGTTATCTGACTGATGACCTTGAAGTATTGTTAGCATGCTGAGAAACTGTTCATTTTCATCTAGCAGTGGGCGATAAAGTGGTATAAAAATGAAGGGATGATGGACAAGAAATGAGTTGAAAACACCGTATGAAGACACATAGACCAGCCAAACAGTTTAGAACGCTGCAACTCATCAAATTAGGATTCATGTCATGATAATCTATGGTGCCGAAGTCGTCCCGTAACAAATACAACCATCAGGATGGTAGTGCAAAGGTGTATCGTTTTAATCATTGGTTCTGCTGTATGATTCCCTAATTTTACAATTTCTATCACTTTTCTCCAACTTATACCATTTACATCCTACCTCAACGAGTGATAACGGGAGTAAACGGGCATGTGCGGCTTATGCGTAACAAATTGTGCAGAAACACATTTTCCTTCCTGTCGCTGTCATTGAAATATTCCGTGAAAGATTATATTGTAAAGTTCTCATTTCATCTCTTGTCATAATATGAATATCTCTGTTTAACTTGTTAGATAAACCAACATCAGAGATATTCCGTCTGACGTCTGACAGTCTGAGTTGACCCTAGTTGTAACAGGGGTTCTGACATTCATTATACTCCGCTGACTCTCTGGAGTCTGTGGGGAAGACACTAGAAAAGAACACGAAAGGTCCCGTCCTGGACGAAAGGTTATTGATCAAATTTTCACTCTTCGCCAAATTCTAGAGCAGTATCACATACACCGCTGGTCAATAATTATCGTTTTCTCCAACTATTGAAGCAAATTTGATTCAGTAACTCAAGTTATAATGTTAGAGTCGCTTAAGTGCACGTGTGTTCCAAACAGGTATGTGAACACAATTCCGGTGCTTTATTCCAATACTTCAGCTTAAGTTGGGGTCTACGAAGTACGGTTTCAGCGCCAAGAGCGGCGTACCTCAAGGTTGTCCACCTCCATCATTTTTATTCGATTTTGTTGTAGGTGAAATGATAGAAGAACGCTTAAGGCATACACGAAATGCCACCGCGTACCTCCTACACGGTGGAAGACTGACTGGCCATGAATATGTTGACGACAAGTTACTGCCGTTTGACATATCTCAACCGCCCTACAGAATATTTGGGAATGCGCCTTGCAAACTTAAAGGACAAAATCCTTCCGTAAGATCGCTGTGACTACGTAGATGCGGTATTAGACAATGACATAATGTAAGTTATTGACTGGTTCGTCTAAGATGGAAGATGTGTCAGCGGCGGAAGAGGTGTAGGAAATGAACTAAAAGCTTTTGGCGTTCGGTTATTAGCCAAGCTTGGCATTTAGGTTGAAAACATTCCGTCACTAAACGAGGTGACACCATCAGTGCGTAAGATTTGGAACGCTCCAAATGTTTAGTGATGGAATGTTTGTAATCTAAATGCCAAGCTCGGCTAATAACCGAAGACCAAAGGCATCCACCCGAGCTAGCAACTCCGTCACTATTCTCAACAATCACGGAAATAGAAGTTTGTATGTCCGAAGTCTAGAGATCTCTCAAGATAGGGAGACACCCTTAAAGCTTAAGGATTGTTTAGATAAAACGATTGTGAGAGCCTTGTTATTGTACGGTTGCGAAACCTGACCACTTTTAGTAGAACACGTGGATCGCGTTCAAAAATTCGATAATCGATATCTGTGGTCGATAGCTCAAAACGGACGGCAACAACGGGTGGGCAGCGATGAAGCTAGAAACCGGATACTTAATAGTGGGTATCAAGCACATCCATTCGCTCAGTCTTTAAGTTCGCAAATGTACTAAGAGTGCAAACTAGTCATGTAACATATCGATAGTTTTGCCGACACCACAACCAACCGAAAACTTACGACTTAGCATGGGGAAAGAGAGATAACTACTGGCAGTTAGCCGTTGTGGATAGGGTTCGTCCCACAAGCTGGGGCCCTCGTGCCTCACAATGTCGGTGAATGGGGATGCTAGGAGAGATGATGATTAACAGGGCTCAGTGGCGTGAATGCTGCCGTTGTTTGGCACAGCTGTCTGCGGCGTAAATGCAATCAAAGACCAGGAGAGTGAAAGCGCAAAGAAGTTGTTTCGTGTGTCTTTGTTCAGTGCTCCCCTAGACTCACAATATGGAAAAATAAGATTGGTTTATAAACCGTGTACCAACTGTCTATTATTTTATTTAAATTTTAAAATTATACGGAAAGAAAACGCAGGCTCCGAGAATGTGCCCAGCAATCCACAAACAGACTGGGAAATACGTAATAAGGCATTCTGGATGATTAAGAGACCAAAACGTACTTGCCGAGAAACCATTACCAAAAGACGTGCCCATTTGCCTGATCAAAAGAATTGGCAAAGGTGTGGGATCCTCTGCAGCCTGAAACACAAGATTGCCGTACTCAACAAAAATACATCCATGAATGTGACAGCCTTCGAGTTGTGGTAATTCTGCCAAAGGATCCACGGCTACATCAATAGTAGAAAAGAATCCCCGTTTGAGGGCGGATCGTTCACCTTTTGTGAAATCTGTGTGCTTCAACAGTATGTCCACGATCTTTGGTGGTTTCGAATTGGTTTGTGCTCGTTTCGGTAGCGTTGTAGAAGGCAAGGTAATTGCCAAATTCATTTCACGAGGCATGCGATAGCATTGTGAAGATGTTGAAAAAGAATCTCTCAGATGATCGGTTGTTTGAAACGTTTCCAATAATTGTTCCTCCTCCGGCCTGCCTAACCATATGCCACAAAGAACTGCGGGATAATGCGCCTGAAACCATATTGGCTGAGTGGTTGAAGAAACGACTTGTGCAGGGTGATACGCCGCGCCGCACGTAGAGCAATGCTGAGTTTCATTCGATCGTGTGGTATGCGAATAGTGACAAGATGGAGCATTCAACAAAGAATGAAAACCGCCCATGTACCAGTTAATGACGTGAGTAGGTCAGCACTAAAATAAAATATGATAGCGGTATCAGTCGTACTAACAAACGGCGACAGACGACAAAAACAACTTTTAAAACCGTTAACATCCGCACAACATTGACAACATGAAATTTTGAAAATCGACACGACAAGACAGCCAAAAGTGTGCCTTTCATGGAATGGGATAAAGAAAATCGTAGTCAGTGCTAGCAATCAACAACACGATCACAACCATAAATTTTCAACAAATTATCCTGAATATTCCGCTTCCCACGACTAGACAAGTAGTTAGCTACTAAGTGATCAAACAAATATTTCCTAAGAAAAAAAGCCGTCAAATTAAAATTCAGAGGTTGCGTGAACAATTGAAGGGAAAAACTTGATGAATAATTGAAAGTACTGACAACCACTCGATTGGTTTGAATTTCCAAACATGCAACTACGGACAACTACTAATAGAATAGTTAACAGGAAACCAGCTAGCAAAGGAAATGAATATAGAGCGATGCAAAACAAAAAGCAATTTTTGGGAATGGCGGTTTAGCAATTCACCCAATGTCACAGTGCGTCATGGAACCACCAATGTTCGTTAATACGGACTATGTCCAGCAAAAAAATTACCTATAAATATTTTGAGAGCGGTGCAACGGTTTATGAAAAACCTACGTAAAAAGTGTTGTTGCAACGAACTGTACAAGTTTGAAAGTCATTTTGTGCAGCAAAGACAGTGAGAATGATTTCATGGCTAACCTTAGATAAGTTATACGGAAAAGCGATTCACAGGATAGGATATTAAAATGTTCTTTCTCTGTGCTAACCAACACGATGACTGCAATATTCTGTTAAGACCAAGGGCCGGATAACACGGGTCTTTCCACTGAAATAATTATCATCTCACGTGTATATTACAAACTGAACAACAAAAACAATAACAGCAGACAACGAAAACAGCGGCGATGATCAAAACAGAATATTTGTGCGAACGTGGCACATTGAATATGCGTCGCAGAAAACCATCCCGCAGAAAGCTGCAGCCCACCAAACCTTACTTCCGGGGCCGTCATCATTTTCTACTAACGTTTCTTGTGCGTCAAGAATTTTGTTGATTTCAAACAAACCATTCAGTAGTTCCCACAGGTAAACAAAAACGTTTGAGTATTAATTCTGAATAACTTTTCGTTTCTTAAAAAAGACGTCAAAATGTAAGGAGTACTTCAGTGGGTGATTCCTCATATACGTAAGAAAAATCATACAAGATCACATTCCAAAAAAAAGAGCAACATTAAGAAATTGACAACCGATACAGCAAGGGCGGCTTCGTTCAGGAATTTGTGAACAATTTAAGTTGAACAATTTGTGACTACAAAACAAAAAACGGTACACAAAACTGCTGAAAGAAAGTAGTAAGACAGTGATGTCGACTAGCCAGTTAGAAAATGGAGACAATCATGAATAGTATTTGTTTATTGAGTTAGTAAATGCCCCTCGTTGGATTACGGAGTTCGTAACTACCTATAAGACTAGTTAGTTCATCTATGAGGGGCCATCAGCCTGAACAAATGATACAATAGCTAGAGCCACCGTTCACCACAACGGTGACCAAAGACACTACTAAAAAAATGTTTGACAAGGAAGAGGAAAAAATGGCACAAAAATGATTAGATGAGGGGAGTAACAACGGTCATGAAGGCACGCCGTTGACTACATGCTGTCGAATCGGAGAAATTTAACCACTGACAATCTGAGCAGTCACGAAGCTCCCAACCTGGCAGACGGCGCCTACTGGCTTAACTGAACGAAACAACCAAGGTCCGTTATCATATCGTTTTCAGACCACCTTGTGTTCTTTCCCAACCGACTATGGTCGCGATGAATGATAGCCAGCTCAGTAACCATTCAGCTGGCCCAAATAACGCAAGTTATACTTTCTGCCAATTAGCCGGTCGATCACGCATTCGAAAACTAGAAATACTGGCTAGCAAACGGCAGCACTGCATACGCAATCATCCCTTTTGACGCGGCCTAAGTTATTGCGACAGTGATGAGCAAGCCCTGCAAGTCTGTTTCACCGTTTTACCATGAACCGACCACGTTGCCAAACCATAAAACAAAACCGATCGTACACAAACATAACACATCATTCTTTTTAACGGCAAACGGACGCCATTTTGACGTCAGAAAAAACGGAAGTCCGACGATATAGTGCTATTCAAATGACAGAAATGGTGCACCGTCTCGAGCGGACTACCCGCAATAACAAACGGGTTGAAAACGCCTTAATCTTCAAGCAACACTGGAGTTTCAACAAGTGAGACGCATTTTATACAAACCAACGTGGCTATTCACTCCATGTAGCAACGTCCACATGCCAATGACAGAGACTAAGTAGAGTAACACTTTCCGAATACTCCATTTAAGCAAGTTTGTCACTGGAACGAAACTCCATACCAAGATCATTGAAATACCCAAGCGCATCTTCTAGAATTTCATCAATGATAAAGTTGATCAAGAGTGATAAGACCGAGCAATCCTGGCGAACACCACTCGAGATGATGAACCGATGAGACAGAAGGTAATAACCACCAACTCCGATTGTAGAATGGGCATTAAATGCCCTTAACAAATTCGCATATTTATCTGAAACCTCACTACAAAGAACGCGGCCCCACCGAACATTACGGGTAACCAAAGCAAGGGCAGTTTTTAAGACTAAAAATAGTATGAACGTTGACTACCTATAACAATGTCAATGGTACAAGACAACTCGCGAAGGAAAGGCGTAATCAACGTGTTCAAGACTAGGTCGGTATCCTGTGTGTTCTCCAATGATCTGACTTTCTCTGGGTTTGAGGTTTACGCAATACAGAAGCCGTCAGCAACGTGGGCCCGATGTCACTGTAGTTGCCATTTAGAATTGGGGTCTTTTGTCGAAAAATACCTCTTCAGATTTCCAAACCGTCTGGGAGAGTATCGTCGGGACTGATACCAACCTCTCGCCGTCGTCTGTGAGAATGAAAGATGGGAACAGGCCTGGTCCTAGGTTTTTGTTATTCTTTAGCTGTCAGACCTCCAAAGCGTCAAATAAAACATAAGAGCTGACCATTCAGGCCTAACCATTTAAACGGTCCGGTCCGGACCAACTGAACTGTTCCCCAAAATACATAGCCCATCAGTGAAAGCGACGCGACCGGTTAGTGTAACACTTCACCTCATAATTATACAAATATTGTTTTTCGTGCACTTTTACAGATAAAGACTAACTTGTTGGACACACACGTAGTTACAAAATACACAGACTAAGAATGAGATATTTTTCAACAAATGAAAACAAATTAGAAGGAAGTGAGGAATTAAAGGTCCTGTTCCATAAGTATGGGACACCTTGACTCAAAGGAGACTATGGTGCCCTCAAATGAAATATAGCCTCCGTTTCTCTCGTGAACTTCTGTGCATCGTTTGCGCACGCCGGCTATCAAAGAGAGAAGGCGCGACTGTAAAGTTTGACCGTATGTTTCTTGTATAACATTCATCAACATTAAATTTGATGACAAATCCGTCTGCTTCTGTATACCCGTGCAGTAAAGAAACCTCAAAGGTTTCCGATTGGGTTTAAATTCTGGGAGTGTGCAGTACAGGTCATTCAGGTCCACGCTTTGCTGTGCAAGTCACACTCTACTGTTGCGTGTTGAGCAGTTGTGTTGTTGAAACATCCGATGTCTAGCAAGCACTAGGCTCAAAAATGACATCAAATGATGTAAAATTATGGGTAAGTAAGATTGCACATATTTTTTTCCGGATAGACCTAATTTTACTTATTACTGAAACAGGAGGCGGCTCAGGTCATCAATGAGCTATCCTCAAACGGACACACCCACCCGTCAGACCAAAGAAAAGTGGACTTACTTTACTGCTGAAAATTACTATCCATCTTTCAAACAGACAAACCACATCGAGTCAACAATACGCTTTATGCATCCCAGTAGTTTACATAGTCATTTTCAGCAAATAGAAGATGCGTTAGGTGTGTTTAAGTCACATGACGACAATAATAATCCTGAAACTCATGGAAAAATTAGAGAACAGGTGCAATCGGTATCAATTGTGAAAAAATTTGCTGATTCGTTTTTTTTATTAATAATTCAAAAATAAGAAGACCAAGTTTATGTGGAAGTCAGGCTAAACAGAGAAGAACGGACGAATACTGAGACCGGGTGTGTGCAAACAAACGTCGGTATCGGGATCTAGTGGAAGGTGTACAAATACATCCAAGACGGTCCGAATAAAAGGGGTGAGATATAACTGATAGTCATCGCTGAAAAATTTTCCCATATTTTGAAATAATGAGAAGCAATAAAACCAACGAACTGTTAATAGAGAAGGACACAACGACGAAATAGGGATCCAACGGAAAGTACAGTTTTTCGACAGCCAGGGAAAACAACTGGTGAACAATACATTCGGTGAGGGATACAGGCTTTGGTGAATGGGCTGACTAAGTGGTGTGGCATGGAGCAAGAATTTCAGCGCCAAACATCAAACGAGGATTTTATGACTTTCGTGGAAACATAAATAACATGAAGTGACTGTGTTGATATTCAGAGTAATCCACAGATATTTAACAGAAAAAAGTCGAGGTAGGTGACCATTATTTACGTGAAGAGGGGACAATGCACTAGAAAGTCATTCCATTTTATAAACGAGAACAGTGTGTCGATACAGTCGGATGTTAGGAGAAAAAATGCGGAATTCTGACCAACTAGAGAATTTGGATAAACCAATCAGCAAGGCTGGAAAGGAAAATTGAGTTTGGTGCCTGATACTCAACACCACATCATCCATAAACTCGATTACAGAAGTGCGATCGTGAACTGGTAAATGTGATTTAAAGTGAAAATACGAAAGCGAAGAGAATTTTACCCTACAGGACGCCGGAGCCGGCGATCAGCAGTATTAGACTTCACTGCCGAATCAAGTAAATTGATTCCGGCTCACAAAGTAGGCGTTTGAAAATCCAACAGTTGAGAGTTGAATTTCAGATTCCATTAAATCTTGGAGTAACGTCACTATATCGGTGTTTTCAAATGCGTCATTGTGGGCAAAGAACCATATGCGAACGGCTCTAGCATTTCCGCCAACCAATCAGAGAATGGAATGAACTGGAAAGGCGACAGCATCAATAGTAAGAAGTAAACGAAGATAGACGGATTGATTAGAATCCGTTATGTCCAACTGAACTTCCATTCGAGCACGAATAAGTTTGTCGAAAACTTTCAATGTCGCAGAAGTGCATGATATCGAGCGAAATTTAGTCGTTTCAATTTAGGGACTGGTATGATGCGTGCCGCTCTTCAACAGTCGTGACACAGTTAACGAATAAACCACATTACGTATGCACGTCTCCTTAAAATAATTTTTAGGTTTCGTGACAAGCAGGTAATTGCCAACATCATCATCATCATAGACAGCAATACATCAGTGGTTCACACTGATGCTTAACTGCCACACAACCACGAAGGAAAAAAAAACCCTATATAGAAAGAGAGAAGAAAAAAGAAGGGGAGGGAAAAGGGACCTAACTACTAAAAATAGCTACGTCTATATTCAAACATCAACATCAAGGCGCCTACACCTTGCAAACAAACAACCGAGCTGTAAGTGAAAGTAAGGCGTCATCAGCAAGACAGCTTCCTTACGGCTTTCACTGCCCCGCATCATTAAGTGCACTCACTTCACAGACAACTCGGCCAAACAACGACAACATTCACGCCACTGAGCTCGATTAGCCGCCATCACCTAACGTCTCAAGCCACCGACTCTGTGAGTCGCGAGGGCCCCAGCCCGGGAGACGAACCCGATCTACAGTGACCAACCCCTTCGTGAACGATTTCATTTGTCTACGCCAGGTCATCATCTGTCCACCTCGCACCTTGCGCCAGTCGGCAGAGTGCTCGGTGTGGCAGACGACTAGCTGGCATCCTTAGTACATGACCTAACCATCTAAGTCTGTGCAAGTGTAAGATTGAACGAAAGAACTCGTTTGACAATCAGTGCCAAACACCCGCTTCCTAACCTCCTCGTTGCTTACTCGCTGGTGCCACCCGATACGAGCGATTGAACGCAGACATCGGTGGTCAAATACCTGAAGACGGTCACGTCCTCTACTCTGAGCGGCCAGGTTTCGCTGCCGTAAAGTAATACAGCCCTCACTGTCGCCTTATATACGCGACCTTTAAGCATCAGAGAGATACCTCTCTGTCGCCATAGGTGTCTCAGATTAGCGAACACCGCCCTAGCCTTGGAAATACGCGCTTCTATTTCATTCCCTACACCTCCGCCGCCGCCGCTGATGCAGCTTCCCAGGTATACAAACCGGTCAACAACCTCCATGACTTCATTATCTAACATTAAATCTACGTAATCACAGCAATCTTGCAGAAGCACTTTGCATTTTGAGGCTGCAAAGCGCATTCCGAAGTACTTAGCAGAACGCGAAATAGCGTTTGGCGTTGTTTGTGCAGGTAACTGTGGAATTGCATCGTTGCCAATCCGTCATACATAACGTACATGTAACGTTTTATTAATGGTCGTTCACCGTCAACTGAACTGCAGTTGTTACCTGATGTCACCTACGTTCAGGAGAATTCCAAAGCCTTTCAGATCATTCACCTTCGATTTTCAGTTGGACAGCTTTCTTTAACTGACTTTTTTCTATGCACTACATACATTAGGGTTTAGGTCGTACCATTCGTCCCGTAACATATGGACAACTGAGTTACACCTCACCAAAAACTCAAAAATTTGCTCTTCTTAAATGCCTCACGAGGTTGCTCTGGGCACATTTCAAAATGCAAAAGTAGCTTTCAGCGAGTGAAAAGCGCTTAGGATCAACAAATGGTCAAAAAATACTCGGCAGATGGTTTGGTGAAAGTTAGACTGCGTGAAGTGTATGAGGTAAAAAAAAATAATGAAGATCTTATTTTACCTGAGCGCCATAATCCACTGTATAACTATGAGATAGGGCAATTTTGATGTATTACAACGATTTGATTCTTCTAACCATTAGTATGAATAATCTTTCTCGAATGTGGTGTAATTTATGCCAGATCAACGACCGACGAAACTACTAGAGGGAACAGCACTGTGTCATTCTTAAGGGAAAACGTTCGCCCCACTCCATATGACTCTTCCATAAAGTGGCACTCGGAATTTTCGTATGGGCTTTTCGTTAGCGTACGTTACAGCTATTACTAATGATGACCGTATTGAGATTCAGAAAGATTCGAGTGTTTAAACGGTTAACTGACGTGGTAAAAATCTACTTAATCTCCAACCGCAATTTCATTTTAGGGCATAATCCCTCACGGTAAGTTTTCATAGCTCCTGAGATTTGTTTACATTACTCATCAACTTTATCGTTTGAGTTGATAGAAACAAGATATTAAATATTTTCGCCTGATGCGCGTCCGTCATACCTTCTTCGTTCGGTTGTTAAGTAAAAGCATTACAATTGCAAGCACATGACTTCTGAGCAAATGGTAGAACAAAACAAGCAAAAAAAAACAGCATGACCCCAATACTGGTTGTTAATCAAGAGGCCGTAACGGTCCATAACTAAGTGATAACACATGCGACTGACTGCTATGTGATTCATCTATGGAGCGGTCTTCACGTAACACAATACATCTTGTGCTGAAATGCGGCAGTCGAGGTACAGCGCTTGTAAAACTTACACACTTGCGACAATATTAGTGCGCTGCGTTTGGACACCAAACCTACTGCACAATCGTTTTCCCTCTGGAACAAGACAACCAAACTGAACATTCACATGGCCTCATACTATGACGACGTCTGAGCGTTTGTCCTGCTCCAGAAGATTGACGAGGATTTGCAGCATCCGAATTACTATGTTAGATTGTACGCTAACACGACGAAGATAACGATTTTTAGATTTGCATCAACAAACTTTGGCCAATTTATTAAGCCTGTCAACGCGCAGATAGCTGTCCACTGGAAATTAAACGACCAAGTGGTTCTTTGCTTTGAAACTCAGTACGGCTTCCTTTTTGTATTGATCAAAACACTCAGCTTGAGTGTCATCAGAGACTCAGATGGATAAGTGCTTGGATCTATATTCATATGAAGGCTAACTCAAATAATTAATGATGCTCGAATTGTACACCTGTAACTTAGGGACGTGTTATGCATCGATACCAAAAGTTGTGAAAGTACTTGTTAGGGTAATTTGTTGCCCAACTTGTCGAAAATGGCTAATAGTAATGCAATGGCTTTAGGAAACGAAGTTCAGATGCAGAATCGTCAATAAAGTGGGACAAGTAGGAGGCGAAGGGAATGGGTAAGTGGAAGTGCCTTAATAATAACACCATCGAAAAAACGGTAAATTCGGATACTTCCCGGTCGGTTATGTTGCGGAAAAAGCCCCGCTTGAGAAAGACCATTTGGAGCATCTTCCTCAAAGGTGTGGCTCGTAAAGCAACTAGATGTGGGATTTACTGGGGAGACTTCAGACGAGATCAATGTCTCAAGAATCAGAATTACCTGGCAGTGACATGCTTACCTAGTCAGAGAATAGGACATTGTTATCTGATTCTGTTATGACGTACAATCTCACTATTGAAACGACTTTTGTCTGGTTGTTCCTCTTTGGTTTGGTTGATATGAAACAGCCGAAGATCCAGTCAGTATAGCTCTCCTAGTAAACTTGGTGCACAAGTCTGACAATCATTTCAAGGTAGCAGAATAGCTTGGGAGTATCTACATAATAGCACGAAAATACAACGTCAGTGTCGTTAATATTTCTAGGGCAAGACGATTATTGTTTCCTGTCCATACAGTTATCACGTTCATTTTTTCAATCAATTATTTTTTTATTGTCGGTGACGTGGGGCACAATAACTGTAATGACAACAATGACAAGTATGGGTCGAGGGCCAATGAGCAAATGTTCTTTATGGCTGTATGGACTGAGGAAGTCAGAGAGGCCATAAATCTACAAGACTTGTTGTAGATGAAATAAGGTCACTGTAACACACGTTAGGGAGACGCCGGGTGTCAAAGTGCATTCATTAATTAAAACATTACGGAAAGTGTCACATAACATAAGATTACAGTGCCTATGCTAAAATGATTGTTTGCAATCAGCAAGATACGTAAGGCGTAGTCAGAACAGCATTGCGGGGGACATTCAGACAACTAATCGAAAACACATCGGAGAAGAAAACAGATTTAAAAAGGTTGCCACTACTCACATTTTTTATAACATGCGCCAAATACAAGTCATCAGTCAATTCAATGAAACTCCATTAGTACAGTGCGCACTATTTTCCATACACTGTCTGTAAGTAAAAAACGGTCGCTTGTTGGCATTCCATGAACAGAAGAACGAAAACAAGCAAGCTTAATGCTAAGAACGGTATCGAGCAATCCAACGTCTAACTTGAAAATTTGAACCACAAAAAATGTGCATACATAAATAAGTGCAAACAATCAACGTACTGTCGGAATACTCGGGACATAAGATCGCGGCACTAAATTTGTAGTTGTAGAAAAGAATAAAAATAACGACGAAGTTTGAATTTAACTGTAACAATGACTCAACAAAACTGATGTGTTCCGGGTGTGCCTGAACTATTCCGGGAATCTTTGTATGAGTGAATGATGCGAACTATACGGAACTGCGGATAATTGTTAAAAAATTGGTTAAAAAGTAATGCGCACTGAGTTGTATAAACTTCGGTGGGTGAGTGATAAACTTCAAAAATTAAAACTGACTAATAGGCAACTATGAAGTGGTTGCAAAATCTGGCAGCCTAATTATACCACACATTAAAGGTGGACATTCGTCATGCCATTACACTGAACAACACCCTCGCGAACGTCTTCTCCAAGCTAGGAGACAACAGTAAGTCGCAGTTTCATCATCCCTGATGTTTGTTTCTCCATGTTCATTGAGGCATTTTTTTAAGGACAAATCCTTTGCGTCAACTTGTGTTGATCGTTTCACTAGCCAACTGATTGTTATTCCTAGCAGCAATACATTGACAGAAACGGTCGCTAAACACTACATCAGAAAGTGGATCGTTCATCACTGAGTCTCAAAGCAAATCACGACAATCGGAAGAGTGTATTTCACTTTTCCGCGAACTCAATCTGTTAGACTGCTGACACATTCGAAGTATTCCCTACTCTACAGCCACCAGCGACTTCCTGAAGAAATTTCATCGCAGGCAGATTCAGACCGCAACCGAACCGGATATCCGTCCCCGCTTTCCCTGGAATTCGTTTCACAATCAACGACAAAACCTGATGACTTCAGAGTCTGTCTTAAAACGCTTTTGTTTGTTCTGTGAGCTATTTAGTGGCAAGTTATCAGTCCTGGAAGTCCAACCTAACTTGGGACACTGCTTGAGGCTGTGCCTGTACACTTCATTCTAAACTGGAAACAGCTGGCAATCTGGGGTCTCACAACGATTAGAAGACCTGCTTCCATGTCCTCCTCAGATGTGACGATGATGGGCGCATGTACCAAAATCACGCGTTCGCTTGTTAAAAAAAGGCCTTTCTGCCAACCGTGAAAACAAACATTATAGTGTCTGCATCGACTTACTTAAATTTGCTTCGAACAGATGACCTTTCATCGAGTAGTCGTTCACTTATACTGCAGAGACGCAGATGCAGACCAGTTGCGCACAGATCAATCCTCCCTTCGCACATCTTCCAGTCAGACAACACGTTTAACCAAGTGTGGTTAACTACTTCAACGTTTTGATTTCTATAATTAAAAATTCCGGTCGAGAGATCACACTCTCGAAACCCACTGAGTGGAGCTGATGCAGAATTATTCACCGACCGTGCCTAATTTTTTCTGTTTATTTCGTGATATTGGGTTTTTCATCACGCGTACCGAACGGCTTTCACGGACTTACCGAATAATGCCTCGTTTTATTCGTAGTAGCTTTTCATCTCCATCAAGATACCAAACGGCTGCTTCGGGCCACTCGCGTTTTCTGCTCTGAAAAGAGTTTCTGGATAGTCTGCGCGCACATAGAATACACTGCTTTAGTGAGTTGTTTCCAAGTTTGGTATCAAGCATTACAATTAACTGCAGCCTGCTCTACGACCACAAAACAATAAGCAACCACGTGGTGACCAGGATGGGTATTAAGAAAAACTAATTTGATCAGCGTTTATTGCTATGTGTATGACCTACAATATTCTTGTTATAATGAACATAGGTACGGATAACAATGAAACAATTTAGTAGAGCATTAAAAATTTAAAACAGCCATGTGGATAACAGTTACGTTGGGAAAAAGATGATTAAATAGTTTTTGTGATACCCCGATGGATTCCCTAAGACAGTCAAGTTGACAGTAAAATAGAAAAAAAAGACATTTCGGTCACGCAACGTCTACGAATACAATCAACCAGAATTTCACGAACATGACCTTGTTTAAGCTGTGAATCTGTTTGTACTAAACAGATTAATCTCAACATGGCTAGTTTAACTGTCTCAGGAATCATAAAGTTGTGTGCACATGAAAGCGAATCTGAAGTCATCATCATCATACCAGCCATGAGCCTGACCAAAAGGTACTGTGGCTCGGGCTGCCGCTCACCTCAACAGTGACGTGGAATATCCTAGAAGACGTTACTAAGAAGGTTGAAAATTAATAAAAGAAGTCTAAGCGGAAGAACTAGAAATGGTATGGATGCAGGTACGCAGGTACGAATCTAAAGTAACAAAGAATAGTGTTCTCGGATCTAGCTGATAGGTCTATTATGGATGTCCCAGTGAGTTGCAAAAAATTTCATTCTGCTGCCGAAGAGGAATAGTAATTGAAAACACGACAGCCAGTTATACGGAAGGGTATTCACTGACGTAGACAAAATAACCATGATTCAAATAGAGGCAGCACAATTACGGTGCATCTGAACGACCCTACAAATAATGAGGGAGCTAATTTTTGTATATATAAAATAAAATGAACCTCTGTTTGAATTTACATACAGGACTCCATTTTAAACGCGGCTGCTTCGAGGAAGGAAATTTGACTTATGGTGGCTCAAACGAAGTCTTTTTGATGGCTATATGAATTTAACGACCAGTAAAACTGAAGATCGTTTATCTTGAAGCCACAATTCATAATCAGTCGGACAGTCCGCGAACATGAACAAATTTGGACAAGTTATGTTTTGATACCACGCGTACTGACTCAACCACTAAAACATAGTCCAAACCCTGCGATTCTGCGCTTTATTTGTAGAACTATGATACACAATGGTGCCAAAACATCAGAAAGCGTTATGAAGAAAAAATCGTCATAGGAAAATGATCGACCCAACAAACTAGTATTTTGGCCCTGCGGTGTTAATCGTAGCAGCGCCCTACGGTTTCACCGTTTTTTGTAGAGCATTCGTTTGTCAAATAGAAAGGAGCAAAGATTAATTATAGTCGTTTTAGGTGGAAAAAAATTGTGTTCTGCTACAGGAGCGCCATTTTACTTTTCGCTGTTATAAATCTATTCATTACTTTGTTATGGTGATGGGCAGATATGAGCAATAATTGAACAAAACAGAATAGGTAAGCGTGTTTGATAATTCACTGTTGAGACTATTTGTGGGAAGCAAAGTTCAAGCTTTTATTCCCTCCATAACAATAAGACGGTAGAGCGTTACAGACTATTCAACGCAATCAGGTAACGAACGACAGAATCATCATCACGCTCGTCAAGTGTGCATCCTTTACTTATTGATTGTGTTTTCTGATGCACAGAAGCACCACAATGGAATTAACATTATTCCATAAGCTCTGTATTAACTTCACCACTCGACCACAACGTTCGCCCAATTGGTGAATGCAACCGGCTTTAGAGGGTACGTGTTTAGGCAAGTGACACGTAGCAATCGTCTGACTTGCGGGCACCACTTCAGTGTTCGTATTCGTTCATCATGGGATAGTCTTTTTGGTTGAGTGCGTTCAGAAATCACCACTGAAGTGTGGAAGGCGATAGAATCTGACTGCTGCCCAATGTGTCTCAACGTAATTTCAATGGAAAAGGTAAATAAGAAGTTTACTGCAGTACTAAGTGTGATGAAAAGTACATTTTTCCATACAGACAGGATAACTTTCCAAACGTCTCACGGAATTTACGCCTGGCTATGTATCGAACAATGTGGTCTTCAGTGGCCTTATACAGGGCAAAAATACATTGAAGAATGTTCAACAAGTTGCCATGAATACAGTACTAAATCACCGAAACATCGCACAACTGTTTTTACATGAATTTATCTACTTCTACTCAAAGAGTAGTGAGAAATCAATTTTCTCTAAGATAAGTTTCTCTAAAGATCTCGCAGATGATCGCATAATTTTACGGGTTAACAAAGTTTGCGAAATCGAAATAAAGGATTTAATAAATGAAGACCTTCAATAATTACAACGGAAATGCATCCCTACAAGTATCTGACGTTCAAGTTTGGGCAGCATGAAGTGAATAAGAAACCTCAAGATGGCTGCAGAACTTTTTGGCAAAAAGTTCCATCCAATAATGTGGGAGTAAGAAAATCGGGCGGAGCAGAGGTAGTGAGAGGAATGCCTCAGAATTTTGTGCTGTGAACTCAAATTTTCCTCATCTTTACTGACAAACCCGCAAGAGAACTTGACTTCTCTGAGTTTTTCCTTATAGATGGCAGAAAATAGTGGTGGTAAACTACGCCCGAAGGAATTAGGTGAAGGGAGAAAAGTGAGCCCAAAAATAATACCAGCTATCAAACGGGAATAAATGCTTTCAGATGGCATGATAATACAGTCAAAGTGCTCCGTGACACCAGTATGAAAGACCGGTGACCGGAGTACTATGACAAGTTCAGCAAACAAAGGATATAGGTTTCCAAGCCATCCAGGCCTCCAAACCCACCCGATAGTAAGGACGCTATAATAAGAATGGCAACAGCCGCGGCGTCTAAATTAAAAAAGGGGCGATATCTGGTATAAAACGCACGTCCATCCCTACCTAGAATATAGCATTCGAGATTAGGCCGCCAACGCGAAACAAGGTTCGGAGGCTGGAAAAAATCCAACGTAGGGCGACGTGTCAACTAAGTGACACAAATGAGTTTAGCGAAGAAAAAGAAACGAGAGCGGCATAATTCCTTTTCATAGGGTGGAATTCACAGACATATAAGGTGTCCGAGGGACCCAACGGGAAAGTTGTGATTTCTCAATGACCGATCTCCGAAGCCGTCTTTGGTCAGAGGTGAATTCCGACTGAAACAGAATTTCTAGTTACAGTGTACTATCGTCACCTAATATAACTTGGCCCAGGAAGTGACAGAAGGAACTGCTTTCAGAAATTTCGGGAAAATGAATAAAACCTGGAGAAACCTAGTTTCAAAGCTGATTTAAGGTTATTGAGGTTTACAAAAGGGCAGACCAGTTCTTAGAGGGCTTCAACTGGAGCGTTCACATCCTTCTGTTGACGGCCAACACTCACCTTCCTCTGATTTCCGCAGCGTGAGCACCTACATATTTGGGTCAAATCTCCTGAAGAGTGAGAATTTGAGCAACGTTTTACTGTATTAAGGATTATCTTTGAGGACCTAGGAGCTCCTTAATTCAACGAACAGAAATAAAATACGCCCGCAGCAAACACTGTTTATAGTATATCGCTACAATTGCGACTAACGTCAACAGTACATCCAGTACAGACTCATCATCATCATAAACAACAACAACAGTCATGAGCCTGACCAAAAGGTACTGTGGCTCGGGCTGCCGCTCACCACAACAGTGACGTGGAATATCCTAGAAGAAAACGTTACTAAGAAGGTTGAAAATTAATAGAAGTCTAAGCGGAAGAACTAGAAATGGTATGGATGCAGGTACGCCATTGACTGCGACACGCTGCCATCTCGGATAGCGTCTCTAACCAGCGGTTTGAGTGATCACGAGGACCCCATCCAGGCAGGCGACACCTACCCACTTTGCTCAATGGAGCAGTCACCGTCTTCATATTTCGTGACCACTCTGTTGCCTGACAACGACGCGGTTTCAGCTAATCATTGGTGGTCTCAGTGTGTAACGTTAACTGGTTTAAACTAAACTGAATGATGGTGACATATAGAGATTGACCATAACCAATTGCTTTTAAGGCCTTCTCTAGGATAGAGTTTAGAGCATAGCTGTCCTAGAATTCATAAAAGTAATTAATAAACACAATTTACTGCATCCGCGTATCAACCACTGAAAAGAGTCCACTGGATTCTCTAAAATGACAACTGACAGTATATCCCCGTAAAAGATCATCCTTCGTCTAACGTCGCCTTTTAGATTTCAATCTCTCTCTGAACTTCCAAATACCGTTTATCTCACAGGAAAACTGCAGCAACCTGGAAATTTTGTCGACTTTCCTGCCGTATGGTGTATAAAATGGTCCCAACGATTATAGTTGCATATTTTATCCAGGCTAATGAGAAAGGTCGGACGATATATCCCATCTAATTACCCGTATCTCTCTGTATTATGAAAACAGTTAAACATTCTTGTTTAGATCGTTCGTCAACGACCAGGTCAATTTATCTACAAATAATCCCTGTGCCATCGTTATTTATATGAGGCTGTATATACAATCGATCAGTGAACAATCAGTCCTCGCTTTCGGTTTTTTGTGTTGTCTGGTTTTGCATATACCAGTAAGTTGCGACTCAGTAAGTTATGTACCAAGAACGCTACCCAAACATAAGGTGCCTAGTACTCAGTTATAGAAGCATTAAAGTTTCACACATAAGCATCTACTCGGCAGTTCATAAGAACAGGCAGCCGTATTTCGCCGAGGCCCAGAAACAAAAAAAATTCGGTCGAAAAAGCTTTAGACTCATTTAATTACTTTACAGTAATCTCCCACAGAGAGCGGAAACATGGTAACACGCAGAACACATTTGGACGCTATCAGTGCATATACGTGCTAGTTTGGAGATGAATTATGCTTGATGTATTTACCCAATTATATGCTTGTTGCTAATGGAAACTAGAGCATCATCGGTTATAACTGGATGGATTGCTAACTTGCTCTGTAAAGGAATGTTCAGAGTTCCAGGGGGACGAGCTAGACAAAAAGAGAGCCCTGATTCCAGTGAAGTCTCATAGGGGTTGGTTTTGGAAACACTGCTTATCAAAGTTTCCTTTAACAATGCAACGATATCCCCATCATTTCCACACGGTATATCCGCTGACGGCCTATAAGTTGTCCAGAACCTAAATCCTCAGATCGTATGACTTGGTAAAACTCTCCGATTGGTTTGCAAATTGGGATCCACCCGTCACCCCCAAAAAAGGGTGTGCATTTCATCAAGGACTGCGACAAGTTCACTCGATGGGACCTGCCCTGAACTGAGAAACCTAGATGTTCGAATCCACAGCAATTTTAAACCGGCGGCGAATGAGGTCATCGGCTGGTTATTCTACCTCAGGAAGGCCAACTTGTCTACAGAACGGGAAGTAATGATGCCGATACATAAAGCGCTTGTTGGGTCTCATTTTATCCGGGCTCAAGGCCCAAGTCAACAGAAGGATAGGCCATGTCTGAAAAGTGTGAAGCGGTTAGCTACTAGATTAGCCCAAGACACGGAGCCTCCAAACTATGCTAATGGGTTGAAGTCTTCAACTCACTCCTCCTGGAAGGGAGGGGGCTTGACGGAGACTTTACGAAAGTTTTAAAGGCCTAATTGGTCTTACCGAGGTGCCGCTTAACACATTCTTTCGAGTAATGAAAATGTCTCATCTGAAGGAACATCAGCGGTGGCGTCGGAGGTGTAGGGAATGAAATAGAAGCGCGTATTTCCAAGGCTAGGGCGGTGTTCGCTAATCTGAGACACCTATGGCGACAGAGAGGTATTCTCTCTGATGCTTAAAGGTCGCGTATATAAGGCGACAGTGAGGGCTGTATTACTTTACGGCAGCGAAACTGGCCGCTCAGGGTAGAGGACGTGAACCGTCTTCAGGTATTTGACCACCGATGTCTGCGTTCAATCGCTCGTATCGGGTGGCACCAGCGAGTAAGCAACGAGGAGGTTAGGAAGCGGGTGTTTGGCACTGATTGTCAAACGAGTTCTTTGTTCAGTCCTTACATTTGCACAGACTTAGATGGTTAGGTCATGTACTAAGGATGCCAGCTAGTCGTTCTGCCACACCGGGCACTCTGCCGACTGGCGCAAGGTGCGAGGTGGACAGATGATGACCTGGCGTAGACAAATGAAATCGTTCACGAAGGGTTGGTCACTGTAGATCGGGTTCGTCTCCCGGGCTGGGGCCCTCGCGACTCACAGAGTCGGTGGCTTGAGACGTTAGGTGAGATGGCGGCTAATCGAGCTCAGTGGCGTGAATGTTGTCGTTGTTTGGTCCGAGTTGTCTGTGAAGTGAGTGCACTTAATGACGCGGGGCAGTGAAAGCCGTAAGGAAGCTGTCTTGCTGATGACGCCTTACTTTCACTTACAGCTCGGTTGTTTGTTTGCAAGGTGTAGGCGCCTTGATGTTGTATGTTTGAATATAGACGTAGCTATTTTTAGTAGTTAGGTCCACTTCCCCTCCCCTCCTCTTTTTTTCTTTCTTCCTATATAGGTTTTTTCTTCTTCGTGGTTGTGTGGCAGTTAAGCATCAGTGTGAACCACTGATGTATTGCTGTCTATGATGATGATGATGATGAGGATGAGGATGAGGATGAGGATGAGGATGAGGATGAGGATGAGGATGATGATGATGATGAGGATGAGGATGAGGATGAGGATGATGATGATGATGATGAGGATGAGGATGAGGATGATGATGATGATGATGATAACAAGGTGGCCCCTGTGTCATACTTTTCTCACAGAGTGCTGAACACATGAAACAAGCTTCCTTCGTAAGTACCGAAAGCCTAAGGGAAGGTTTTAAGCACGACTTAGACCAGGTTTGGAACCGAGCGTTTTCGTACCTGATTCGGCCTTGATGTGCTGTCCAGCTCCTGTACGTGTATGTCTGTTTGCGGATCTGGCTGAAAGAGGACACTACATGTAGGCATGTACATAAGTACTTTTTTGTCTTTCGCTTTCTTGCGTGAAAAACTGTTAGGAACCCTACCTTAGTAGACGTGAGGTACTCAGTAAGCCTATATAACACTGTTGGCAACTTGGTGTGTTGAAAGATTTATGTAACAACGTCGCAAACTTGTACTTGGTAACCTGGTCGGTGGATTTAGAGTTCGCCACCAAAATGGAGGTCTGCAATTGCATTTCAGCTTTTGGACGCTTTTGGGCTGCTGGTCTAGATGACCACGTGCCAGCATATTGCAAAGAAATCGGGCAGACGTTAGTAGAGTTTGCGACTCAATTGTTTCAACTGGTGTGGACGACGGAGAACCACTCTTTCTTTGCTAGGATCACCCGATAATAGCTCTTATACTTAATAAAAATTTAAATTCTTGCAGAAACTTTGGGGGAATTAGTCTGATCCATCTCAATTAGGTTTCTGGTTTCCGTTATGCTTCGTCGAGTAACTAAAGCTTGGGAGGCGGACAATATGAAAGAACAGGTCTGAACGAGGGAGTATTGACCAAAAATCCACACGGACAAATTCTGGGGCAGCGACCTACGAACCTCCGGCTAACAACTATCATTTTTCTCGATCATAAGTGTGCGTTTGACTCAGTCGGTCGACCTACACTTTAAGAGTCGCCTAAACTCAAGAATGCATCAAACAAGTATATGAACAAACTGTTGGTTTTATTTCATTACTTCAACTCAGGTTAGGGATTACGGTGAACCGTTCGACAGTTTCGGCGACAAAAAGGGCGTAGTGCAAGGCTGTCCAACTTCACCAACTTCGTTCAACTTTGTCAGGGACGAGATGGTAGAGAAGTATCGGTGACACTCATGGGATGTCGGCATTGATCTCACGCTTGGTGGAAGAACGACTGATGTTGAATATGCTGCAATCTGGGGTATAGGGGGTGCAATTGAAGTTCGTAACTTCTAGGCCAAGGCTGCATTCTCTAATCTAGAACAACTCTGACGACAGACAGGCGTCCCTCTGATATTTAAGGGTTGTGTATAAAAGGTGATTATGCGGACTGTGCCCCTTCACGGCAACGGAAATTGGCCGTTCAGAGTAGAAGGAACGAGCCGCCCTCATGTATTTGATTGCTGATGTTCGCAATCTGTCCCTCGCTCGCATCGGGTGACGTCAGTGGGTGAGTATCGAGAGGATTAGGAAACAGATATTTGGCAGAGTACCAAACGAGTTCCTTTGCACAATCTCTGGAAATGCACAGGCTTAGATGGTCGGACCATGTAATAGGTATTCTAGTAGTAACGCCTGCCATATCGTGCACATTTTACCGACGACTTAACCGGATGTTGTGTGCTGAAAAATGGACAGATGATGACCTGGTGCAGACAAATGAAATCGTTCGCGAAGGGGTTGGCTACTGTAGGTCGGGTTCGTCTCCCGGGCTGGGGCCCTCGCGACTCACAGAGTCGGTGGCTTGAGACGTTAGGTGAGATGGTGGCTAATCGAGCTCAGTGGCGTGAATGTTGTTGTTGTTGTTGTTTGAAGCAAGTGAAGTGACATGCACTTAATGATGCGGGGCAGTGAAAGCCGTGAGGAAGCTGTCTTACTGATGACGTCTCACTTTCACTGTGTAGCTCGGTTGTTTGTTTGCAAGATGTAGGCGTCTTGGGGTTACGGGTTTTGAGTATGAACATAGTTGTGTTTCTGTTGTTAGGTCTCATCCCTGGCCCTTCTTTTTCTTCTTTTTTGGTTATGACTTGTTTTTTCCCTCAAGGCAGTATGACGGTTAAGCATCACCAAGGCCACTGATGTATCGCAGTAATCGATGTTTAGATCAAATAGAATCAGTACTTTGGCTTGCGGTTGTGCGGAGTAACACAGGAAGTATATTGACGTGTTTAATACGCGCCGTCACACACTGACTTCACCATGCAATACATTTTTGTACATATTTTCAGTGTGGAATCCCAGATCTCCTTATCATACGCTTGACACAATCGTCGATTTTACAGTTGTACATAGCTTCTGTCCTTTACGGCTCATGATGGCCCATAGATGTGACTTGCTGGTGAATGCATAGTAATACTGAGGTAGCACTCCGATAAAAATGAGTAACCACCTTTGATATTCAACTGTATATTATACACACGGTCTTTTTACAGAAAATCACGAGATCAATAAGCCACAAACAGACCCCTTCGGCCGAACTTAGGAAGTAACGACGTCAAAAAAAACTTGTAAAGTTTATCAAATGAATTTAAAGTTGAAAAAAGAATTGAAAAGATGAACACGCACCTTCATTCCCAGAGTTACACAACTGGTCCCGCAAGATGATGCAGTGATGGATGAGGTTTGCAAAATTCTACTCTCCACTCATGTTGGTCAGTAACGCACAACGAAGGATCTCAGTACTGGTAAATTCTTACGTATCCACTGTTCATTCAATGATTTCCAACAGACTAGACTACCCATAGGAAAGTCCCTTGCTCCCAAGTGTCTCCAAATCATTAAGTTTTCCACCTTCTACTACGTAGTTAACTTTCGTTTTAGTCATCAGGCGTTCACTGGGGTCACCATGCATAGCTATTAAGTATAAGTAAGTACACTGTCATAATGTCTGTTCGAGCACTGAACCATAGATAAGCTTTCACACAACTCCATAGTTTGCTAATTCCCTTCAAGCCGTACACGGTATGCAGTATTGCTTCTTCTCTGTATTCCGAGATCGGAAAGTTACAGAGAAACCGTAATTACGTATGTGTTACGTATAGAACCGTTGAACTCGAGGTATTTCTGGATTGTGTGCGAAAGTACTTATATACGCACGCGGCTTGATTAGACCATAACCATTTTAATCAGCTGACTGACGAGCACATGGACTGTTTTATTGGCCGGTTGCATGTGCTCTTTCTATTAGGTTTATATACGAGTGCTCGTAGATTACAAAATATATAAACCCAATATACCTGCATATGACTTCAGCTCATCTCTCATTCCTCCTTGCAGTACCAAAGAGAACCACGAATCTGGATCGTCGCAGTCAAAGCGCCGGAATATGTTACATGCCTGCAAAAAATTTGAACTGTCAGGCTATTAACCGACACGTCCTGTAAACTTAACCGAACCGAAGAACAACACGAACATGTTATAATTACTTATGAAAGGCAATCGACTAGAAGCGCTACTCAAATAGCAGAATGGAATATTGAACTGTGACTCTAGTTAAGACCGGTCAGCTCATCGAGTGCTGACTATGTGCTCATAAATGATAACGTTCGTATCGCTAATCTCAAGGCCACTGGGTCTCTCATTTAACTTCGTCTGCAGCGCTAGCAAAGTCTATTCAGATGCCATCAGGCCTAGAAACACTTGCCAAATGAAATTGAGTATATTGCATTCTCATCTGGTAGTTCAGGTTTGGGATGAAGTCAACTTCTTTAATTCGATTCATGCGCTAAGGGATAACTTAACAGACATTTCCTTGACAGTCGTTGGGAAGTCTTGGTCACTGACTGCTAGAAAACTCAGCAAATCATTGTCTCAGCTGCGCAGTAGAACGGTCAGTGTTAATTTCAGGAAGCGCCGTGGGCGGACTTATTAACGGAAGTCACCATCCGAGAATAATGGCATTTCTCACGCGCAAATCAGAAACCGGTGCATCAAGCTCATCCGGGAGGACTGCTTGCATTATCAGCAACGGTAAACTGCACGATTCGCCGACTGTCTGATAATCTTCTTTAGATATGCATTATCAACTCGGAAAGCAAAAGCTGGAACACCACAGTTCTTGGATACTACAAAACTAACGAGCTCCAATGAAGAGTCCGCGAATGTTTTGGTGAGCTTTTGTGGCGGTACTTAGGCACAAACACTTTTGACCTTAGAGTTGAGCTGCCGACCTGGCGGACAGTAGCACCACTATGAATACTGGGTCAATAGCTGAACCGCACCTTAAGGATAGTTTTGTTTATTTTGAGGCGGCCGGACAACTTGATGAACTCATTAGTATATTGTCCACGCAGCCCATTTCATGGAAATTATTATCCAACAATTTGAAACTTGTCAACATTATATATGTCTGCAAAGGAGGTAGAGGAAATTAACCCGGTGGTTGTCGATCAATCGATAGGCGGTCCTGTTCGCCAAGTACAAGAGACGCTCGTACATGAGTACCTTCATGAGTACTTACATTCCCGCAACTTATTTTCGGTGTCTAACATGTTTTTAGGAAGGATCGTTTGTGCCCCACGAACGTGGCAGGAGCAGTGGACGATGTTAACTGGTCAAGACAATGAAGATGATATAGTTTAGCCTGCATTAGTTAGAGCATCTGATCCAGTGGACCGCCCGGTTCTGATTGGCAAGCTTCACCACTATGTATGAAGGTGTATCTTCCCAATCGACCCTAGCGCGCACATGTCAAACGTCCATTCTCCAGTTGCGAAGACGGATTCAGTTGTGTACCTCAGGGCTCTATCCTCAGGCTGCTCTTGTCCTTCACATTCATTAACGATCTTCTCCAGTCGATTGTCTCCACCGATAATATTTGCGGACGATGTTTAAATTTGGCGGTCGTTTGATGCACCCAATACCCAGCCAATCCTACAAAATGACCCGAACATCACGTTCAACTGATCTGAAACAAACACGTTTGCACTAAGGGCCTTCAATTCACCATCTCAATCGAGTTCCCTCAATGTCAGCGCGAATATGAGAAGGTTTAGCAATGCTTTGGCGTCATTTGGGCCGTTTTTCGACCAGTTTAACCACACATACTCAAGCTCATCGAGGAAATATTCATTAGGCTGCTCTTCAAAAATGGACCTTTGATTCCACCTCCCCTTCTTCAAAAAGACAAATGACTCCTCCAGAATGCTCAACGACGTGCCAATAAGGCCGCTGGTGAGGTGGGAACCAGGCCAAATATGAAACGTCATCATCATCATAGACAGCAATACATCAGTGGTTCACACTGATGCTTAACTGCCACACAACCACGAAGGAAAAAAAAACCCTATATAGAAAAAGATAAGAAAAAAGAAAAAACAGGGGAGGGAGGGGAAGTGGACCTAACTACTAAAAATAGCTACGTCTATATTCAAACATACAACATCAAGGCGCCTACACCTTGCAAACAAACAACCGAGCTGTAAGTGAAAGTAAGGCGTCATCAGCAAGACAGCTTCCTTACGGCTTTCACTGCCCCGCATCATTAAGTGCACTCACTTCACAGACAACTCGGACAAACAACGACAACATTCACGCCACTGAGCTCGATTAGCCGCCATCTCACCTAACGTCTCAAGCCACCGACTCTGTGAGTCGCGAGGGCCCCAGCCCGGGAGACGAACCCGATCTACAGTGACCAACCCCTTCGTGAACGATTTCATTTGTCTACGCCAGGTCATCATCTGTCCACCTCGCACCTTGCGCCAGTCGGCAGAGTGCCCGGTGTGGCAAGACGACTAGCTGGCATCCTTAGTACATGACCTAACCATCTAAGTCTGTGCAAGTGTAAGATTGAACGAAAGAACTCGTTTGACAATCAGTGCCAAACACCCGCTTCCTAACCTCCTCGTTGCTTACTCGCTGGTGCCACCCGATACGAGCGATTGAACGCAGACATCGGTGGTCAAATACCTGAAGACGGTTCACGTCCTCTACCCTGAGCGGCCAGGTTTCGCTGCCGTAAAGTAATACAGCCCTCACTGTCGCCTTATATACGCGACCTTTAAGCATCAGAGAAGATACCTCTCTGTCGCCATAGGTGTCTCAGATTAGCGAACACCGCCCTAGCCTTGGAAATACGCGCTTCTATTTCATTCCCTACACCTCCGCCGCCGCCGCTGATGCAGCTTCCCAGGTATACAAACCGGTCAACAACCTCCATGACTTCATTATCTAACATTAAATCTACGTAATCACAGCGCATTCTGGAGTATTCAGCAGAATGCGGAATAGTGTTCAACGTTGTTTGTACCACCTGAAAGTTGTCAAAAAACAACACCTTCGTCGTCAGCATAATCAAGATCAGTCAGTCTTGCACCAGGTAGGACGTTCACGCCGGCCCAATTTGAGTGCTGTAGACAATCCTGAGGAACCGAGTAATAACTCGTTAAATTTTCATCGGCTAAGGGATGGAATGATTCTCATTTTCTGGATCATCAAATCACCTGACCATATGCGTGAATTAATGCTTGATATGGAGTAAAACAGGAGGTCTGTGAAGGCATCCTATTAACTTTCAGATTAAACACAGCCGACTGGATTGTATGTAGGGCTCTTTAAAGGACCATAGTAATCACTATGTATGTGTAAGACATGGAATGCTTCTCTTGGATCTGCAATCTTCACTACCTCTATTTTTAGTTTTAAAATTCGCGCTGATTAACGTTTTTTTATTTCATCTCAGTTACTGCCCCGATTTTCCACCTTTTAAGATTATCACGTCCAGGCGCATGATTTTACACAGCAAGACACACTCAAAAACAGACGCCTTTCATTTCTGTCAATGAGTTATCGATGGGGATTCTTCGAAATTATAAGAGACAGTATATATATATATATATGGAGGGAAATAAAGATTATGGAATACATATATCCTGAGTACAAATAGATATCAAGTAGGTGAACAAACTTACCAAGGTTATCCATATAGACACATCTTGTAATTTACGCTTACGTCTAATAATATATCGACATATCACGATAATCGGAACACTGACAGCGCATGAACAAAAGAATTCAATGCTAACATACCAATGAATTTTGAGGTTTGGAAAGAAAAGAGAACAAACTGTACCAGCCACATTCAGAAAATCGCTGGGGCTGGGTATTTTTCAGGGAAAAACAACCAACCGCCAACTTAACGTCTAAAACTCGCAATTTAAAACAGGCGCGGTTGAAATTGCCAAAAGAGTTCAAATCATTCGGTGTAATGTATCAATAGACCATTGAATTGATGAGGAAGTTAGAGTTCACATACTACAATAACTAGGTATTTCAATGCATGATCTCAACGGTTCATGAACAAAAGACGGAACGTGGAAAAAATGAAGCGACAGTTTGCGTCCGTAATTTCTTAGGCTGTCGATTTGTTCACTCGATTTTGCGAGACAATGAGCGTGGTTCGTGTGAAGATGCCGCGTCTCAAATTGGCCCAATATGAATCTGTATGTTTTCACAAGTTTCGACTCCCTGTTAATTTTACTTTTCCGGCAAATGTGAAGCAGCCACTCGTTTTCCCAAGTCAAGCAAACCGCTGGGACGATGGATGTGTGTTATATGGATTCATTCAAAATGTTGAAATACGCCCAGGAATTCCATCGCCAGTCAAAACATGGCGAACAATCATGTTTTTGTTGTGTCGTCTTCAGACCAAATACAACACCACAAATATGTGAATACATGCTAAATCATGATTGCATGGAAACCAATGAAGTGTGTACCCAGTGGCATTCGAAAAATGATAACTGGGGTGTCTTGTCAGTTTACTCGACGGCGGCTGGCCGTGGCAACTTCTGTGCTCGGACGACGATTCTGCGCACACATAATAGCGCTTCGCTGCCGTAATTCAATAGTCTCTGCTGCAAACAGGTCGCGATAATTAACGTGCACAGTGTCCACAATTCACAGTTATATTTCATAATTCATTTTTGTACATTTCTGTATATACCGTTTTGTTAACCTCATCTGTACACTTGTTTGAAATCATCAACTCACTTTTGAATTGAATCGTCAATCACGGCAGTTACCGTGCACCGTCTCTGGCTTCTCCATTTGTGCGGATTTTTGTGAATGTAAATTTACTACAAACCACTAACATCAAAGTTAGTGTGTTGGCGTAGGTATCGCAGTCTTAGTCGTGACTGTATGAATCCGCGCCATCTCTACTACTATAGGCTACATTCACTAGGATAACAATGTTTTAGCTGTCACCGTTGGGAACGCCGCCCAACCAGTCTGACGCTTGTTTGAATTCTGAAGGTCGACTGGAGTTTCCGTCGACATTCGTCCTCTCTGGCGGTTGCCGTGCGGTTGTGCTTGAGGTTCTCTCACGTCCAACTCCCTAGCGCCTTTAACTGTTGCGTTGAAGTCTGCTTGTGAACGGTGAGTAAATCAATAAATAAAGTTTGTTTGCAGATTCTCCTACGACTTCCGTTCCGCGTTAACATAAGGCTAGGGAAACCTTGGGCGTACGAACCTAGGAGCTAGATTCACGATCAACACATCTGATGTGAACACATGACGCAGTTGATAAGTTTAATGCTACCTCCACATTGCCTCTTCTACCAGAGTGGACCCGATGAGCCAAAATTTCATTGAGGAACTTTCATTGTTTTCCGGTTGTGAGTCAAGCTTGATGATGCTCGACAAGCGCCTTGTCATGTGACCGAATAACCTGCTTCACTGAGACAAGGATGAGTAGATACGAAATTAGTTAACGATGGTGGGCACTGCATCTTTGGGAGGAGGGCGCACAACCGGCTTACACTTACACGATGGGCTTCTTTTGTAGCGTGAAACATCAGCGGCGACTTCGCGTCAAGCCTCATGTTCGGTGATACACTTTATAGCTGTACCATGCGCGACGAGTTCACCTAGATGATGTTCAGTCTGTCAGAAACTTCACGATCCTGCCGCTGCTTTCGTTGCATGTGGCGAGCAAGGAATTTGTCGGGGTTTTTATAAGTACGAAGCGCTTTTTTAACGTGTCATTATTACCACTTGTAAATACGTTGTGCTAGACGGGGCATCACGTTTTGTTTCTGCTTAACTGAAATGGAGCCGTGGTAATGGACAAACTTGGCAGTCTTTATTCCCTTCCTATGTATGCTCCGTAGAGTCAATTCATCTCAGTTCATCATGTACTGTCCTCGTTCGGAAGACTGACGAGACACCAGAGCTATCATGTTTTCAATCTCCAATTGTCACTAGATTCGCGTTATACTGGGTTCTACGCAATTCTCAGTTGAAAAATGTTTCCATATTTATTATGTTGTACTTGGGCTGATGATGACATCAAAAGGCAGCTTGCTCGCCCCGTTTTGATTGCCGGTATGGGTGTAGGCTGAATGTTGCAGTCATCGGTTGCGTACTGTAGAGGGAAGTGAAAGGTTATTGTACGGTAGGACAATGTGGGCACATTCCACGCCTGCCTTCTATGAAGTTAGAAAAAGTGAATGACAACTGCTGCCGAAATAAAATGAGGGTGTATCTTGACGTTAACAATAACGAATAATCGTGAGGAGGTATAACACTAACATGCGGTAAGCGTGAATTAACTGAACTTGACGAAGTGGGTTCAAGTGTAAATCCTGTCTGAAATATACACCAGACCGACAACGCAAACACATTCTGGTAACAACATAGCGGTGCATGCGTACACCCCCGGAGATATGGGTCCTGAGCGGAGTGCAGTGACGTTAGTGAGTACCGTAATAAGGGACATTCATTAAGGGGCTTCCTAGAAGTCATAAGTTTGGTGGCCTCCACGACGTCTGTCGAAAAAATATTTCAGATTGGGCAACTTCAGATGAGAAAACTTTGTCACCTGTTTAGTAGGCTTGGACTTGCGGTCTCTCAAGTTGGTAGTCCTCGCCAGCTTGAAAACTTCTCCAGTGGGGTAGTCCTTTTTCGCCATGACCCTATAGTTGGGGATCATGTTTCCCATGATACCGCTGTAAGCCTATGGGGGCATTTTCGGGAGCTCCAGCCAAATGATGCAAGAATATAAATAAAACGCATAGCTCATTTCCTTAGGCGTCATTCTACAGGTGTGGTGCGTATATTCGTATGTTTATTCTATCAAAGGTTTAGCCAGGATGCTAAAGATAGACATAACATATTCCACTGGAAACTTCCTCAGTGTTTTGTTGAGCACCGTTAACCTGTGAATGACTTTCCATGCCACTGCTATCGTGTTGGAATGAGAGTAAGTGTCTTTGAATGCATTATTCCGGTGTCGTTTTATGCGCAACGACGGCTATTAATTGTTCACAAGTCGGATAGATTTCTCCACTCGCCCGCCACACGCACATACTTCTATTTGCTAGCGTTGGACGTCTGCCAATCATCGATGTGCTGTGGACACGATTCTGCAGCCAGAACAACAGAGTCATCGGGAGAGCGTTGTGCAGATCTCACACTTGTCGGATCTGTACGCATGATCAGGGGCGATGGGCTAACGGTTGTTCGTTTGTTCACAAATATTAGGAACAACATAGGGCCCAGCATTTTGCCGTGCAGAACACCAAGAGCTCCTCAAACGTAGCAGACAGCTCGCTTTTGACCCTCACGGACTACGTTCTGCCATATAAGCAATGTTGTATCTACGTACACAGTCAATCATTGAGGCACGTATCACGGTCAGTTACTCCATCGTCGACCTTGGTGGAGCTTATAAGCCGACATCTGCTGTGTGGCGCTGTTTTGCTACCGTGATTTAAAAGTCTACCGCCACTATCAAGTTACTCGTGCAAGAAAAACTCTCTCGGGCTCTCTACTGATTAGTCGTTAAGAGGTTGGTGATTTGAAGCCCCGCTTTAATAGTATCGTCAGTTGTGCCTTCCATACCCTGGAAGCACATAGAAGCAGTAATACCAGGCGGCGGTTGCTTGCACAGGTTTTCTCTCCACATTTGTGGATAGACGGAAGGACACCGTGTTTCCCGACAGTAGGAAGGGTTTGTGAATTGTATGGGTGTCCTGAAAACGCAGTAAACAGAAATCGAAACATTTGGCGGGGTTATGACTAAATCAGTTAACAGAAATGCCTTTCGTTGCACTTGGTGGAATCCGTCCCTGAGCCACCAGCGAATAAGCAACGAGGAGGTTAGGAAGCGGGTGTTTGGCACTGATTGTCAAACGAGTTCTTTCGTTCAATGCTTACACTTGCACAGACTTAGATGGTTAGGTCATGTACTAAGGATGTCAGCTAGTCGTCTGCCACAACGGGCACTCTGCCGACTGGCGCAAGGTGCGAGGTGGACAGATGATGACCTGGCGTAGACAAATGAAATCGTTCACGAAGGGGTTGGTCACTGTAGATCGGGTTCGTCTCCCGGGCTGGGGCCCTCGCGACTCACAGAGTCGGTGGCTTGAGACGTTAGGTGAGATGGCGGCTAATCGAGCTCAGTGGCGTGAATGTTGTCGTTGTTTGTCCGAGTTGTCTGTGAAGTGAGTGCACTTAATGACGCGGGGCAGTGAAAGCCGTAAGGAAGCTGTCTTGCTGATGACGCCTTACTTTCACTTACAGCTCGGTTGTTTGTTTGCAAGGTGTAGGCGCCTTGATGTTGTATGTTTGAATATAGACGTAGCTATTTTTAGTAGTTAGGTCCACTTCCTCCTCTCCCTCTTTTTTCTTTTTTCTTATATTTTTCTATAAGGGTTTGTTTTTTCCTTCGTGGTTGTGTAGCAGTTAAGTATCAGTGTGAACCACTGATGTATTGCTGTCCATGATGATGATGACGTTTCATATTTGGCCTGGTTCCCACCTCACCAGCGGCCTTATTGGCACGTCGTTGAGCATTCTGGAGGAGTCATTTGTCTTTTTGAAGAAGGGGATGAGTGGAATCAAAGGTCCCATGTTTTGAAAGAGGCAGCTAACTGAATATGTTCCTGCGATGCAAGCTTGAGTATGTGTGGTTAACTGGTCGAAAAACGGCCCAAATGACGCCAAAGCATTGCTAAACCTTCTCATATTCGCGCTGACATTGAGGGAACTCGATTGAGATGGTGAATTGAAGGCCCTTAGTGCAAACGTGTTTGTTTCAGATCAGTTGAACGTGATGTTCGGGTCATTTTGTAGGATTGGCTGGGTATTGGGTGCATCAAACGACCGCCAAATTTAAACATCGTCCGCAAATATTATCGGTGGAGACAATCGACTGGAGAAGATCGTTAATGAATGTGAAGGACAAGAGCAGCCTGAGGATAGAGCCCTGAGGTACACAACTGAAATCGCGTTCTTCGCCATCTGGAGAAATGGATCGTTTGACATGTGCGTCGCTAGGTCGTTGGGAAATACACCTCCATACATAGTGGTGAATGGGCTTGCCAATCAGAACCGGGCGGTCCACTGGATCAGATGCTCTAACTAATGCAGGCTAAACTATATCATCTTCATTGTCTTGACCAGTTAACATCGTCCACTGCTCCTGCCACGTTCGTGGGGCACAAACGATCCTTCCTAAAAACATGTTAGACACCGAAAATAAGTTGCGGGAATGTAAGTACTCATGAAGGTACTCATGTACGAGCGTCTCTTGTACTTGGCGAACAGGACCGCCTATCGATTGATCGACAACCACCGGGTTAATTTCCTCTACCTCCTTTGCAGACATATATAATGTTGACAAGTTTCAAATTGTTGGATAATAATTTCCATGAAATGGGCTGCGTGGACAATATACTAATGAGTTCATCAAGTTGTCCGGCCGCCTCAAAAATAAACAAAACTATCCTTAAAGGGTGGGCCGGTTCAGCTATTGACCCAGCTATTCATCAGTGGTGCTACTGTCCGCCAGGTCGGCAGCTCAACTCTAAGGTCAAAAGTGTTTGTGCCTAAGTACCGCCACAAAAGCTCACCAAAACATTCGCGGACTCTTCATTGGAGCTCGTTAGTTTTGTAGTATCCAAGAACTGTGGTGTTCCAGCTTTTGCTTTCCGAGTTGATAATGCATATCTAAAGAAGATTATCAGACAGTCGGCGAATCGTGCAGTTTACCGTTGCTGATAATGCAAGCAGTTCTCCCGGATGAGCTTGATGCACCGGTTTCTGATTTGCGCGTGAGAAATGCCATTATTCTCGGATGGTGACTTCCGTTAATAAGTCCGCCCACGGCGCTTCCTGAAATTAACACTGACCGTTCTACTGCGCAGCTGAGACAATGATTTGCTGAGTTTTTCTAGCAGTCAGTGACCAAGACTTTCCCAACGACTGTCAAGGAAATGTCTGTTAAGTTATCCCTTAGCGCATGAATCGAATTAAAGAAGTTGACTTCATCCCAAACCTGAACTACCAGATGAGAATGCAATATACTCAATTTCATTTGGCAAGTGTTTC
>LOND01001636.1:46873-72676 GCA_014220965.1 Paragonimus kellicotti | reverse complement strand
CTATTAAAGTTACCTAGTAAACATTCTATTGAATCAAGAGTATTTTATCATGACCTTCTGGGATAATGCTTGAAATATAGCAAACCGCTGATTGTTTAGGCAATAGTATGTGCAAAATAAATGAACATCAGATCCCATATGTCAGTTACCAAGTGTAAAGTTCAGAAGCCAACCAAATCGATGGACCAAATAACTGAAGTCGTGTGAAGATCGGCTGACTGAACTGAGGGCCCTCCACAGAGTTAACTTTCGGACTGGTAATTTTTATTTCACGGTTATCAGCTTGACAAGCAACAGAACGTTTTAGTAAGGGATGAACGAACATTACAACTTTTACTGTGGGCCACGATATGCGAAAGCCATCATTGTTAGCACGGTCCCTAACAGGAACGATGGAACTGTCAACATCTAGTCTATTTTATGATTGCGCAATCTTAAACTTTGTTCTACAAATAGAAAACCACGAACTGTTCAAGTACTCCGGGTAGTTGTTGGATCATCGCATCTTTCCTGGTTCGTAATGCTTACAACACAACAACTGTCACTCATGTAATGGTTCTTACTATGCTTGTTCTACTAACATTTAATACCAGAAAGTAGTTTATCAAAGATTGTTCCAGTCGACACGTCAGAACCATACAGGCTTAAAGTAGATAATTCTTACCTAGTGAACTAGACTTACATGTTAATGGTTATACAGTTTTTAGAGTTTAAGTTAACTCTGCTTGCACTCATTCGATTTTCATGATGGCAGATTAGATTTTCTAAAAGGCTTCGTTATAGCTCCCACCAAATAACACAACATTTCCTTAACTGTCAGATGAAAATAACTCTTTAGACAACAGAGCATCACTGTGAATATTAGTGATAAATACGATCCGCAACAAAATAGTTGCCTTACTGCAAAATCTAATCAAAAAGACGCATTAAAAGCAATATGGAAGTCGACCTTGAATTATAACTGTGTCTATAATGTATCCTACGGTCATTGTGAAAACAGGATGCATTTATATTTGTGGGTAACACCGCACTACACACGAATAGAATGCAAATACTTTCTAGGCTTCAGAGTACGTATGAATTTTACTTATACAGCTAAACAATCGCAATAAACTCAGCTTACCAATCCCCGGTTAGACGAACATTCCGTCACAGCGTGGTAACGTTATGCCCAAACATGTATAATCTGATTTTTACTTGGAACCCTTTGAAGACTTCTTCATCGATCAGTACTCTGATTGCAATCACTCGATTGGCATGTATGAATTTTGCTTTTATGTAATAAATACAAAACCTTGCAATGCAAATTACTGTCGTTCGGCAAGAGCTACATAACTTTTTAAGTGTGTAATTAGTGGGTCACATTTATCAGACTCCCGATTTACGATTGTTTGCTATTTTTCACTATTTCAGATTGTTGACATTGCACGTTTCTCGAGGAAGCAATGCCTTCCAACATATTTATCCTGTCACTCGTAAGACGTTGATAAGTTAATTCTGCCGCTCACTGCTGCCTCATACACGGTGCATACATTAACGTATTATAGTCTGTTCAGTTACAAAACGGCAGACAAACATTACTCAGGGCTGCCATCTGGACGTATGTGAACAGATCACAAAATATATGAAATGGTCGAAAAGAAGTAGTCTGATGTAAATACTGTGTTTATTAGAGATATACGCGCAGTCCGTTTCACTTTGGATGGTAACACCTCATTACAACACAGCCCTGCAATCCGTTTTTGCTTACCGCAGTAAATTTTACGAGTTCCTGAAATTCCCTCACAAGTCTAAGTAAATCTCGTCAAACGTGTCCCAACTCAGAATTGAAAATGATTCACATCAACATAACATTTTGTCACGTCGTACCAAGACAAGTTATTCCCACGTGTTATTCAAATACGAGAAGACCGCACTGTGACATGAACGACGCAAACAAAAGCCGTACTTGTGAAAATGTGACACATTTCTTGGACGAAGCACCAAACAGAAAAACGTATGAAATGATCGAATAAAAAGAATTTCCGTAACTTCTGGTATCTATGGAAACCTTAAATTGTAGATCTAGATTACTATCTTTTGTTGTTCTGTTTTAACGTAGCTGGACAGTGTGCAATATATCAACACCTATTTTTTCACGTTGAAAGTTCAATCGTTTGAATATGCGTGAAAGAGGGAAGGTTTGTTCGAAACCACATAACGTGTATCGTAATACGGCATATGCTAAGGGATAGCTTGTAAAGGAGTTCAGAAATCTGCGATGTTTGATCATCGGAAATTGTTACGCCAGACAGTTTGGGTTGTTTCCAGAGAATGGTATTACAATGTTTACCGATCAAAATTAAGGTATTAGAAGCCAACTGGCTACTGGTATTTGTTAACGTGAACCAGGAGCTTCAGATGACCTTGTGTAAACGGCTCACCAAAATGTTGACATAAAGTGGCTATCAAACATCTCAAACCGTATGCATTCACTAACGATACATAGGTTTTTAAAACTACCAGTTTTTGATGAATAATGCACACACTGGTTAAACAAGTCTGTTCAATTAAAACCTCTACTTTGTTTGGCAGAAGCCCAGCAAACCAATCAAGAACGATATCCGGTTACTTACGAGTATATGTGGACAAAATTCCTTATACATGATTTATTGAAATTAACATCACAGTAGTATTTATGTAGAACATAAAAAACGGAATGCGTAGTTGTGCATGGTCAAAGATGCAAAGGAAAACTGGAAGAACGTTGCTGGCTTGCTGCACGGTTATTCCAAAAAACGGATGTGCGCAGCCATCTGAATAGTGAAATCAATTACTAGAAAACCCACAAATGAAACAAATTTAAGTAACACAAAATGGTGACAAAGAAACAACAGAAACGCAACGTAGGTTTTCAGCAAATAAATAATTATTAGAAAATAATTTGTTATTTCATGGTCGGGCACAATAGCTACTTGTGTCAATCCAAAGAAAGCTCATGAGATATGCTGTCAACGTATTGCTGATTCATCCAATGGCGAGCAATATAAAGCATTGTGCTTCTGCAGTAAAAGGGTTACCAGTTTTCCAGGCAGTTGCTGCATTCGGGCATAGTCTTCGGGCGTATGATTGACTTGATCTCCAGACAATCGGTCCACCAACGTAACACAAATCACCGCGGCTGTTTAAATGATCCAAAACGGAAAAGCGATTTACTCACGGTCTATCCAACAGAGTTGCGGAGACGATACATAAATTTGTGTAATCAGACAGTGCTATACACCCAGCGTGTTCATGAAGTTTACAGTGATACAGCTCTGAAGCGAGACATATAATTAGTTACCATTTTATCCCCGCTTACAGGTGGAACATGAGATTGAATCACCACCGGTCAGTTTAGGAACCAGGTCGTTCGACTGACCATTTGTATACTACTCGACCGCAATGTGAACAGAACGCAGCCAGTTGAAAGAAATAAATGATGAAATGGAAAATCACGTGGCGAACTTTTCGAATACTGATTAACTCGAAAGTGGCTGACAGGCGTTTGCTGTCGGATGGAAACATAACATTGGTCGCTGTATATACTACAAAAATTAAGAAGGGACAACAAAATACTGATAATACTTTTCCGTTTATGTACAGCACTACTAGGGTGGCGTCAGGTTCATTGCTATCTATGTCTGGAGATTCAGAAGTGGTTTCTTGTGAGTTGTTGCGAGAGCTTCAAAACATGAGAAGAAGTATTGTTCATGGCGTAAAATATACTAACCGGATTCTTGTAAACGCTTTGATATTACGTTGCAATGTACCGCTCTAGGAAGGTGCTACGGAATTCAAAAACGGCCAACATCAGTTTGAGATAAACATAGCTTAAAAGATTCATACCGTAACGTCCATACCTAAGATCTGATTTGGAGATTGTAAACGCACAACATATTTTGAGGGTTGATGGGATATCAGTCGTCTCTTGCTGCACAGTAAGCCTGTCTGTCACTTACTTGTGGTTCAATTCAACTTACTATCTTCGTATCGTAGAGTGCGTAATCTTTCAGGTTAGGTATATGAACAACGAGTTTCACGACAAGGCTGGAAAGCTCTGCCCGATGTCAAGCGGTCCATAATACTTGTGGATTATACAGGTTTGGTGTTTATTTTGATAGGAATCTGATTGATAACCCCAAACACTTTAAGTCTATGTCTTACCCAGACAGATTTTATCGACACTATGAAATTCTCTTGTTTGATCAATAGTAATGGTGAGTCAGTCCTTTGACGGCCTCTCTCAAACCGCCAGGTTCACTTTGATGTACGCAAGACTGCGTTTGAGTTCAGGGTAACAACTTAACAAACGTGCTTACGTGAAGCATTCTATTCTGAGTTAAAAGCAATAAGGAGAGACCAGTGTTTAAAAAATTATTCGTGGTCCTTTTAATGGTCGCATCTTGTTGAAATTAACCAAATATCCCAAATTCGTTTGTAAGAAGTAGTCCCCTCATTGCAATGTCATCTCAACGTCACGGAATGAACTACCTCGTCACCGACCTGTGTAAGTAACACACGCATGCCAAGTCTTCCTACAGGTAACAATATACATGGGCTATTTCGGTCAGAGATTAGGTTGAAATCTGGTGATCCAGAAAAAGTTGCTTATAGTGTGCAGCGGAGGTACGGCGAGTCCAAAGTGGAGAAACAGCCGACTGATGTTATACGTGTACCAATGGGGCCGCAAGATGATTAAAGTATGTGAATTCAGGGTGTTACAAAACTCCGAAAGATCTTTCAACTATCCGGCGATTTTAAGATGTAATATTTAGCCAAAAGTTGCATTATCCATCGCACTGGTCTGTTCCTCACTTGACCGTGTCTACTGTCAGCAATCATACAATTCAAAGAATATTTCCTGAGAGCTGGAAATGTCTGTACGCATCCTAGGATATGTTCGAAAGATTGATAAGAGGACCACTCGTTGTGTGATTTTTAATTCTGAATGTAAACGATGTACAGATTTTGAGCGTAAGAAACTTGATGAAAAGTGAGTCATAGAGAAACCTGACAAAAACCCACCAAGTACACTTAAGTGCGCCACAGTATTGTGCAAGCAACACGTGAGTAAGGTTACCTCTGAGACGGCAGACATATCTTTACTCCACCACGATAATCCTGAAAGTCAATCCCTGCAAAGTTTCCAACTGGTATCCTGAATTTGTGTAGCAAACAGCAAAGTAGCCGCCGGATAGTGTACCGTTAAAACAGGCAACAACTCACAAGAAACCACTTCTGAATCTCCAGACATAGATAGCAATGAACCTGACGCCACCCTAGTAGTGCTGTACATAAACGGAAAAGTATTATCAGTATTTTGTTGTCCCTTCTTAATTTTTGTAGTATATACAGCGACCAATGTTATGTTTCCATTCCGACAGCAAACGCCTGTCAGCCACTTTCGAGTTAATCAGTATTCGAAAAGTTCGCCACGTGATTTTCCATTTCATCATTTATTTCTTTCAACTGGCTGCGTTCTGTTCACATTGCGGTCGAGTAGTATACAAATGGTCAGTCGAACGACCTGGTTCCTAAACTGACCGGTGGTGATTCAATCTCATGTTCCACCTGTAAGCGGGGATAAAATGGTAACTAATTATATGTCTCGCTTCAGAGCTGTATCACTGTAAACTTCATGAACACGCTGGGTGTATAGCACTGTCTGATTACACAAATTTATGTATCGTCTCCGCAACTCTGTTGGATAGACCGTGAGTAAATCGCTTTTCCGTTTTGGATCATTTAAACAGCCGCGGTGATTTGTGTTACGTTGGTGGACCGATTGTCTGGAGATCAAGTCAATCATACGCCCGAAGACTATGCCCGAATGCAGCAACTGCCTGGAAAACTGGTAACCCTTTTACTGCAGAAGCACAATGCTTTATATTGCTCGCCATTGGATGAATCAGCAATACGTTGACAGCATATCTCATGAGCTTTCTTTGGATTGACACAAGTAGCTATTGTGCCCGACCATGAAATAACAAATTATTTTCTAATAATTATTTATTTGCTGAAAACCTACGTTGCGTTTCTGTTGTTTCTTTGTCACCATTTTGTGTTACTTAAATTTGTTTCATTTGTGGGTTTTCTAGTAATTGATTTCACTATTCAAGATGGCTGCGCACATCCGTTTTTTGGAATAACCGTGCAGCAAGCCAGCAACGTTCTTCCAGTTTTCCTTTGCATCTTTGACCATGCACAACTACGCATTCCGTTTTTTATGTTCTACATAAATACTACTGTGATGCTAATTTCAATAAATCATGTATAAGGAATTTTGTCCACATATACTCGTAAGTAACCGGATATCGTTCTTGATTGGTTTGCTGGGCTTCTGCCAAACAAAGTAGAGGTTTTAATTGAACAGACTTGTTTAACCAGTGTGTGCATTATTCATCAAAAACTGGTAGTTTTAAAAACCTATGTATCGTTAGTGAATGCATACGGTTTGAGATGTTTGGTAGCCACTTTTTCAACATTTTGGTGAGCCGTTTACACAAGGTCATCTGAAGCTCCTGGTTCACGTTAACAATACCAGTAGCCAGTTGGCTTCTAATACCTTAATTTTTGAATCGGTAAACAGATTTGATACAGTTCTGTGACAACCAACCCAACTGTCTGGCGTATAACTTCCGATTGATCAAAACATCGTTGATGATTTCTAATGGACTCTTACATGTCCCTTACAAACGTATCCAATACACTGTTATGTGGTTTTGAACAAACCTTCCCTTTTTCACGCACATTCAAACTTGTCTTGGTACGACGTGACAAAATGTTATGTTGATGTGAATCATTTTCAATTCTGAGTTGGGACACGTTTGACGAGATTTACTTAGACTTGTGAGGGAATTTCAGGAACTCGTAAAATTTACTGCGGTAAGCAAAAACGGATTGCAGGGCTGTGTTGTAATGAGATGTTACATACAAAGTGAAACGGACTGCGCGTATATCTCTAATAAACACAGTATTTACATCAGACTACTTCTTTTCGACCATTTCATATATTTTGTGATCTGTTCACATACGTCCAGATGGCAGCCCTGAGTAATGTTTGTCTGCCGTTTTGTAACTGAACAGACTATAATACGTTAATGTATGCACCGTGTATGAGGCAGCAGTGAGCGGCAGAATTAACTTATCAACGTCTTACGAGTGACAGGATAAATATGTTGGAAGGCATTGCTTCCTCGAGAAACGTGCAATGTCAACAATCTGAAATAGTGAAAAATAGCAAACAATCGTAAATCGGGAGTCTGATAAATGTGACCCACTAATTACACACTTAAAAAGTATGTAGCTCTTGCCGAACGACAGTAATTTGCATTGCAAGGTTTTGTATTTATTACATAAAAGCAAAATTCATACATGCCAATCGAGTGATTGCAATCAGAGTACTGATCGATGAAGAAGTCTTCAAAGGGTTCCAAGTAAAAATCAGATTATACATGTTTGGGCATAACGTTACCACGCTGTGACGGAATGTTCGTCTAACCGGGGATTGGTAAGCTGAGTTTATTGCGATTGTTTAGCTGTATAAGTAAAATTCATACGTACTCTGAAGCCTAGAAAGTATTTGCATTCTATTCGTGTGTAGTGCGGTGTTACCCACAAATATAAATGCATCCTGTTCACAATGACCGTAGGATACATTATAGACACAGTTATAACTCAAGGTCGACTTCCATATTGCTTTTAATGCGTCTTTTTGATTAGATTTTGCAGTAAGGCAACTATTTTGTTGCGGATCGTATTTATCACTAATATTCAC
This sequence comes from Paragonimus kellicotti, assembly GCA_014220965.1. Classification (NCBI taxonomy): domain Eukaryota; kingdom Metazoa; phylum Platyhelminthes; class Trematoda; order Plagiorchiida; family Troglotrematidae; genus Paragonimus; species Paragonimus kellicotti. Next base: position 64,878 of record LOND01001636.1, on the reverse strand, counting down.
AGTGATGCCTTTGTTTAGAGTTATTTTATCTGGCAGTTATGAATGTTGTGTTATTTGTTGGGAGCTATAACGAAGCCTTTTAGAAAATCTAATCTGCCATCATGAAAATCGAATGAGTGCAAGCATAGTTAACTTAAACTCTAAGAACTGTATAACCATTAACATGTAAGTCTAGTTCACTAGGTAGGAATTATCTACTCTAAGCCTGTTATGGTTCGTTCAAGATGTCACTGGAACAATCTTTGATAAACTACTTTCTGGTATTAAATTGTTAGTAGAACAAGCATAGTAAGAACCATTACATGAGTGACAGTTGTTGTGTTGTAAGCATTACGAACCAGGAAAGATGCGATGATCCAACAACTACCCGGAGTACTTGAACAGTTCGTGGTTTTCTATTTGTAGAACAAAGTTTAAGATTGCGCAATCATAAAATAGACTAGATGTTGACAGTTCCATCGTTCCTGTTAGGGACCGTGCTAACAATGATGGCTTTCGCATATCGTGGCCCACAGTAAAAGTTGTAATGTTCGTTCATCCCTTACTAAAACGTTTCTGTTGCTTGTCAAGCTGATAACCGTGAAATAAAAATTACCAGTCCGAAAGTTAACTCTGTGGAGGGCCCTCAGTTCAGTCAGCCGATCTTCACACGACTTCAGTTATTTGGTCCATCGATTTGGTTGGCTTCTGAACTTTACACTTGGTAACTGACATATGGGATCTGATGTTCATTTATTTTGCACATACTATTGCCTAAACAATCAGCGGTTTGCTATATTTCAAGCATTATCTCAGAAGGTCATGATAAAATACTCTTGATTCAATAGAGTGTTTACTGGGTAACTTTAATAGCTTTTGTGTTGACACATCCACTCACATTTGAATGAATATTTGTTGAAGACTCATCGGTTACAAGTAGTTTTAATTTGCAAGCAAAGTTTCAACACTTCCAGATTTGATCACATCATGCTGGTATAATAAGAACTGTAAGTGAGTACATTCATTTCAAACAGGTGATAAACGTTACAGGTGTGCTCAATTTCTTACTGTCTGCAAAACTATCCGTGAAATTGGTGATTAATTTGAGATCATATCGAACTTCCTGAAACAATAAAACAGACTGCCATCGTAAGCTGTGATCGATAGCAGCTAAATATGCACAGCCGCCAACTTCTCACCATAATTCTCCTGTTTTTCTTTATCATTACCATCAGCATCGTCGTTAAATAACTCACAATAAGTGGTTAATCCGCAAAATTTGAGAAAACTTTCGAAATATTTCAAATTTGCTTGTGCCGTATATTGTGATCTGAATTGCGGCTGGCACCAAGTGCAGTTTCGATTGGCAGAATGTGGGTAGTCTTTGGAGTGCAGTCTACAGTAATTCATCGTTTGAGTTGATCATCTATGACCAGCGACAAAATCACATTGAATGGTAACAAAGAACATGTTTTCATACCTCATTCAACTTTATCAAGCGTTTACTAAAAAGATTCACAAATATATTGCTACACTATTTCACAATTTCACGAAAATAAATTTTGTTAGACCGGAAGTTGGGCGAAAACTCATGAATGAGTTACTAAAAATGAAAGTGCCGGAAATGACTGCCCACCCAAAAATAGGTGATAATCGGAACTACTTATGAGTAGTAAGAAATTTGCGTTATTACCTTTTGAGCCTTATCCACATACGACGACATACCATGCACCCAACGAGAACTAAGACGAGAACCAACACATATTCTTGAACAATTTATCTATTTTCTTTAGTGCATTTTGAATCCACGTAGGATCGTATTCGAACTGGGTGGAATAAAACTCGACTTTTGTTTTTGGATGTGGAAAAACGGCTAGTAATTTTTCAACTGCAATCGCAGATCAGAACATTCAAAAGTGGCCCGAAAATTTAGCCCAGACTTCCTTGCCTGGTAGGTTAGGTCATAAGTCCAGTATACAGTTGGCTGATTTATCGGCTTGGCAGAATTGTAGAAGTTGATTCCTACAGTTAAGATGTAAATAGAACTATCTCAGAACAAAACGCTTAGTTCTACTTGAGATACAAATGTTAGCTAATAAACACACTGAATAACATCGCAAAGACGTAAGTGTTCTCCATGGCTGATTGGACAGTTTGAGAATATGTGCACAGTGATATACTATTATGAAACATGTCTTCAATATACAGATTAGTTCCGCGAATGGTCCATACCAGAACTTTATAGTTGCGACATTCGCTAAATGGATTTGCTGAAGTGTACTTTTTGTTAAATTAACGGGGTCAAACACAGCCGATGACAGGCGTGCACATAATGTATGGCAGGTGAGGTTCATCTGTGGAATAGTTTGTCCCACAGAACAGAATCACGTGGTACTAGCGTTCGTGTGTGTCACCAAGAGTGGTATGTTTTGTGGAAGACTTGCTTTCGGCTTAAACTCAAGTAAAGATCACCAGCAACTGGCTCGTGCTAAGCCACCGGATTCAGAAAACCAGCGGAACAATAGTCTAGGCGGCACTAGGCGATCTCAGTTTATTGGAAAAACATCACATTGTTATGGAGTTGTTTGACAGGCGTTCTTGCGTCTTTATTGGCTGGTTAGTTACTACCTTCGCGATCTTACATAGAGTACCCCAGTCGTTTGGATCTGATACGCACTGAAACCGCTGGTGATCGATGCTTTTGAGTGGTTGAGGCCGACCGACCACAATTCCGTCTGCAACAGCTTGCATTTGAACTCTGATTGGCTGAGCCTTTCCATTAACGAGACTGCTCCATTCCAATCTCATTACAGGAAGGGCACTCAACTTTCTGGTACGTTGCATCACTTGAAGATGTGCCACTACTGATGGCAGGTATCTTTCATGCCATACTTGGGTAGTACACTGGTAATTATTATTTTTTCTGAACGAAATGGATTTGCGATTTCAGCATGGCGTTACCATAGCAATAGTGCTCTGTTATAAAGCGTTAAGACGACTGGTAAGTTTGTAGTCTAGCACGGACATTCTTTGTTTTTTTTAATGTCTTTGTGATGATTGTGCTTTTGTTCCAATCGTAAAAGTTCGCCGTCAGTTGTATGCTTTTGAAGGACAGTGTTGGCCTACATTTATGTTAGCCATTCACACGATCGCAAACATCCATACAAGTACTGGTCAAAGATATTCAGAAAAATCGCTTACTAGGCAGATTTCCCCGTCTGGATATGCGGATAACATAGTTAAAATGTTCATCCGAGGTCAAGGCGAGTTAATATTCTCGACGTGAAGTTGTGTGTATATTGTAAGTTTCGGACTACGCAATTTGCTTCATTCTGAAACATTGAAACGACTGAAGCATGTGTTTTTTTGTAAATGGTCAAGCAAGTCATGTTTATATCTTTATTCTGATATTTTCATTTTAACTGGTAAAGTAACAATCGACCGTCACCATACATCATTTATTAAGGTACACGAAGTAACAGTTTAACGGGAAGACATACAATGAGAATTTGAAATGATACAAGAAATGAATTCTTTTCTAGCTCAATGAATTTGGTATTCTCGGCTTACAGACATGCAAGTCTTTGTAGTAGAATCTGAAGAACAGACTGCCCAAAGTGTTTCGTTTACGACGAGTGGGTTTTGCTCTTCTACGGTAGCTGTTAGCGGTATATTTTTGTCGCGCATTCAGTCACTTCAGAATTCAGGAAAAATGGTTGCAATAACATCACGATTTCTATGAACAAGTAGCTAAGAGACTTCATCTAGGAGATGGACAACGAACTCCTTCAGGCTGACTTGCAAGCTGCTGTTTACTAATACTTCAATCGCCCCAGTGTGATGCAAATTCGCGTCAAAAACGTTGATTATTTTTCAGTCGTATGTATTTTACAACGTACGATGTCCAGTCTGAATCTTCCTGAGGTAACTGAAAGCCTTAAAGGATTCTAGGGCAACGAATCACTTGCATTCGGCACAGTTCGTCTTGGCCCTAGATAACATGGTAATACAAAAGGCGTTAGGTGACACGAGTTCCTAGGCGGTTTCCATAAAATTTGGTCTCGTCTTCTTGAAGTTGGCTGTGATAAGTAACGAAAGAACCTGTGACTAGCATACAAAAATTCTCATGGTATATGGAACACCATTGAAGTATAGAATCGCGCAACAACATATCGAGCAGTCGCCTCGCTTCCGCATGAATATTTGAAGGCCAGACCGTGAGCACCCGACAACTGTGTGTAGAGTCCAAAATACCTCACAAATTTCTAGTGAGAGAATCTATTATGATCGTGATGAGTCATTGTACAAGAACTGCACAATAAAATTTGTTGCGCTGTGCGACAGCCGCGTTTTGTGAATACAGTGTTCTGCCGCAAAAACCCTAGTTTGCTTGAGTTGTTTCTCAATTTTGTGACCTTGTCACAGAACAATACTTTAAGTGAACATAGAATGACCGTCGCTGGCTGTTGTGACGGCTTACAAAGACCATGTCCAAAGTTCGTCTTTGGTTCGCTCAACACTAGACGTATGCCACCGACTGCCACTTCCCACTATTTTATGCTTCAGTGGTCTATATAGTGACGCATTCTGTGACAGTTCAGCAGGTTTAGTAAGACAAATTGAGATTCAATGTTCTCCTTACCAGTGAATTTAGGTAGCCTAATGGCTAGCAGAAAAATACGCCTCCGACCGGAAAGTTAGTATGAAGCTCCCAAACGTTCGAACAAACACGGTGAAATAAACACGTAGCTTTCGACTTTCTACTGTTTTGGGAAAACGTAGTGAGGGGCAGCGACCGATGTCTTTTCAAGCCAGACAGAAACCGATAAAGATAGACAGTATCACATATAACAGTGTTGTAAATACATCGCAGCAGCATTTGCTTCGTGACCGTAGGACAGGTTCACATGTAGGTTAGTGGCTACTCAACGTAGCACGCCTTATGTTTATTAGTCCGGATAATGAACTAAACGAATGAATGAACGAACAGTTCTCTTTATATACCTCAGTACTCATTGTCACCGCGATTTAATGAAATTGGTTGATCAACGTGATTCCGATCATTGGAAGCTCACGGACATCCTACTGTTAATGGCTAAAAATGCCCTAACATGAACATTCACACATTTAATTTAGATAATGTGGCAGTAAATACACCAAACACCACTGAGAGATGACTGTGGCTGTCTGTACCCTCCCATGAATCAACGTTGTTGACCACTGCCCCACTAAAGTCATGTTAAGTAACAGCGAATTATGGGGTCGCAACGTTCAGTCATTGTTCGCCTGTTAACGATGGTCAGCTTGGCCGATCGTCTCGTTGAGAGACACAGTTATTGCCCGTAAACTCCAAACAATAGTCCATCATTAAATAGAAAAGGGAACATTTTCAGGCATTAGGACTGATAATTTTAATAATCGACTGGCTCATTCCTGAATACGAATGTCACACATTCTCTCAAAATTAACAATTACAGTGAATGCATGAAGTCGCATCTAGATAGATCAACACAGTTGCGCATTACTCGCGGGAAGTATAGTGCGACCGTTCAACCTCAGCACAAAGTACGTTAACTGCGTCAACTACTTGCCTCTTGAGAACACAACTTCATGAGGAAACTTGAGTGGATGTGAGCGAAGACATTGTAGCCTCTGCTGGATCGTTCATTGGTTGATCGTTGGTTGTCGGGTTAACTTGAATGTCGAAACTTGGGGGTTTCCACTGACAATTTGAACGACGTTCCTTCCCATTGCCTCCGTAATGATATGCTTACGAGCAGTCTGCCACCCCATTCCCCCAAGAAATGTTTTATAGAACTCATCACTCACCCTTTGCACCAGCGATGTGCAAGGATGTTTTTTCTTTGGATGTTACCGTTTTAAATCCACGCAAGTTTCTCGTAAGCTAAGATCCGATAAATTTGGGTAAACCAGTTTGGTTTAACCCGTATCTCCCAACTCCATTGTTCAGTACTTGTGACAACTAATCCCTAACTGTGGTGGTGTGGCTCCGACCAACGATGGAGAAACTACCGTGAATTATCACCTCAGTACATTTGCCTACTGATTTGAATTAGCTAGGGTAGAGACGCAGCGTGCTTTCTGTAAGGCTGATGGTGATCCACCAACCGACGCCGGCTATAAATACACAGACAAATTTCCCAGGTTGGCCGAGAAATCGATATTTTATTTCGCTGAGGACAGGCCTACTTCGTGAGCACCCGAGCGAACAGTTCATCCTATGTGCGCCTAGCTGGGGTTAACGATCGCACTAACGCAAAATATAAGTTCTGACACGACAGCATCTGTATCCCATCCTGAACAGTGACCTGAATGATGTGTGTCACTTTGTAGCATACCAAGTAAACGGCCAGTCACCGTGAGCGGAACGGTGATGTGAGAAAGAGGAGCCATTTATTTGGACGAGGTCAGTTCACGCACGTCCGACAGATTTCGGACCAGGTGCTAAATATGGCAACGCTTACGGCGTGATAAACTTATGCACGTGCCGAAGAAGAAAGTGGGAACGTATTATAATGTTACCTCTTAACTTCTACATTTTACACCTGTGGAACGTGGATAGCTGCTTAAGACGGGATCGAAATGTGAGAACATTTGGTAGGATGTGACGTTTGATACACTATGTGTATGAACAAGCTATGTGTCCTATGCAGACGAATTAAGCCAACCAAATCGAAATCTGCAAAACGTTTTGATCTTCCAAAGCGAAAGTGGAATAGTTCAAAGGAATTGTACCTCAGCTAAGAATTTTTGGACGCGTTAAGTGTGAAGGTCACAGGAGGGCAATTAGTTTAGGGCTGGTTGTTACAGACCATTAGTTTTGAGGCAGAAAGACTTCCTTGAACAATAAGAAAATAGACAGTGGTACATTCAGCGTAACATGTAGAAAACAAAATGGGTTTCAAGTTTCGTGACCTGATCAGAGGAACTCACCGAACCAATGCAAAACGCTACGGCGTTGATACAGTGTGGTGAACTGCTCCGACAGCTTCACTGCGTACCTCGAGCTTACTTCTTTAGAAGACCTGTTGAAGGCAAATTCTTTCGTGGGCTGGGCTTCAAACTTATATTCTTCCATGGTTTGAACTGTACCATAAGAATAAAATCCTGGCAGTCACAACGTAGTTGATCTACCATTTTCAACAGCTGCATTGGAACGTTCTAAGGACCTATTATATGTCCGGTCAATGAGATTGTCCAGAATCCACTAGGGTTTAGTTCCGACCGTGATTCCTAGAAGAAGTACTCTGTTGTTCGGGCTGATAATTCTCAACTGGGTGTTTCAGGTGAAACGTAATTATTGCAAATAACAGCTGTTTGGTTATTGTTCCTTCCAGTCCCAGTGTCTTCCCTTCTTCACAATACATTGAAGTGGAAGACGCTAACGTTTTTACTCCAAAACGCTACATACCAATCAGGCGCGTTCTTTAAATCAACAGAATACAGAGGTAGCTTCGACAATGCAACGGTGACATCCACAGTCCAGAAACAGGTAAGATTTGTCTTGTTCAAGTAACAAATTTTGTGCAATATTTGATTTCATTTTCATTGTGAGGCATAAATGGATGATTCCTTCCTCGAAAAAAATAATTTTACTGTTTGGTGTCAAGATCCAGTGTGATCTCCGCCATTGTGGATGTAATAACAATCAACCAAAGTTAATTTCCCCTGTTAGTGAATAATGTATAGGAAACCGCAAGCAGCGGGAAAGAAATAGTCAGAGGTCTCCGCTGGTTCCCAGCCTCGATAAAGTATACAGTAAGCCACCATATACCTTGAATTCTCTTAGAATACGGTCATTCTATTGTTGAGGAGAAAAACAACGCACATAGCGGAAATTTGCCGTGGTCCAAATTTAGGACACTGACAACATCAGACTTATCGAAGATCGATTCACATAACTGCACTCTCGCCTTCACAAATACACATGTGCTTCGCCGACTTAAGAGGCATACTTGGACAATAGGGCTTTTGTAACATAATGCACAGAGTATGAATATAAATGACTTACTGAGTTCGGGGAAGTTCACAAACTTAACCTATCTGAGTTGGTTACGTTCTCAGCATTCTTCTTACATTTGTCGGGCACTTGATAGAATATAAAATCGTTTTACTGAACGTTCGGGTTAACCCGACTCACTTAATGAAGCTTGTGCTTTATGCTGCCTGCCGTTACTCAAAATTATTTCAGTTATATCACCCGCGATTTTGGCCATGTACATAGGTTTTTCCGCAATCCTGAAGGACTGAAAGTGAGAAAGGACCATTATACGTTAGACGATCCATTTTAAACAAAATGAATGAAATCTGGAATAAAGTTTTTGTGTCTTCAGAAATAGGGGTTAGAAATGGGTAAAGAAAACCGGTGGATGATGAAAATTGGAAGTAACACGCTCACCCCATTATCCAATTGGTTGCCAAAAAATTTCTCACCAAACCATCTACATGCTCGTACTTAATTACCAATAATTCCGGTGCTAGATTCACCTTCTAATGGTGCTAACACAACTACGGTAACCGGTGGAGAAACTTTTGGGAAAAATATACAAAAAACCATTCGAAGCTTAAGTAAGTAGCCAGCATTGACCTACTATTAGCTTGAGGGAATTTTCAAAGATAAGTACATTTTTACAGTCAGTTCTGCTTGATGCCTCAAAGCAGTTTATTCGATGTTTATTAAGGAGCTCTGTTTAGACTCAACAAACAAATAATAACGTGCGCAAAACTCTGGAAGGACGAGGGTAGCCTTTGCCTCCCATTCACCTGAACATGATTAATAGTAATGGTGAGTCAGTCCTTTGACGGCCTCTCTCAAACCGCCAGGTTCACTTTGATGTACGCAAGACTGCGTTTGAGTTCAGGGTAACAACTTAACAAACGTGCTTACGTGAAGCATTCTATTCTGAGTTAAAAGCAATAAGGAGAGACCAGTGTTTAAAAAATTATTCGTGGTCCTTTTAATGGTCGCATCTTGTTGAAATTAACCAAATATCCCAAATTCGTTTGTAAGAAGTAGTCCCCTCATTGCATGTCATCTCAACGTCACGGAATGAACTACCTCGTCACCGACCTGTGTAAGTAACACACGCATGCCAAGTCTTCCTACAGGTAACAATATACATGGGCTATTTCGGTCAGAGATTAGGTTGAAATCTGGTGATCCAGAAAAAGTTGCTTATAGTGTGCAGCGGAGGTACGGCGAGTCCAAAGTGGAGAAACAGCCGACTGATGTTATACGTGTACCAATGGGGCCGCAAGATGATTAAAGTATGTGAATTCAGGGTGTTACAAAACTCCGAAAGATCTTTCAACTATCCGGCGATTTTAAGATGTAATATTTAGCCAAAAGTTGCATTATCCATCGCACTGGTCTGTTCCCACTTGACCGTGTCTACTGTCAGCAATCATACAATTCAAAGAATATTTCCTGAGAGCTGGAAATGTCTGTACGCATCCTAGGATATGTTCGAAAGATTGATAAGAGGACCACTCGTTGTGTGATTTTTAATTCTGAATGTAAACGATGTACAGATTTTGAGCGTAAGAAACTTGATGAAAAGTGAGTCATAAAGAAACCTGACAAAAACCCACCAAGTACACTTAAGTGCGCCACAGTATTGTGCAAGCAACACGTGTCGGTAAGTTACTCTGAGACGGCCAGACAACTCTCTTACTCCACCACGCATAATCCTGAAAGTCAATCCCTGCAAAGTTTCCAACTGGTATCCTGAATTTGGTGTAGCAAACAGCAAAGTAGCCGCCGGATAGTGTACCGTTAAAACATAGGTGAAAACAACTATGCAAACAACGTTTCTGATCTTTTTCTGCGGGGAAGTTTGAAGTACGCGCCTAAGCGTAACGCGCGAATACACCGGAGCATTCTTCTCGTCTAAGGCGCCGCCATGTCTGCGCATTTCTGCTCGCTCCGCTAATTCCCCTACTCTCTTCTGCCTTCAATCGATCGGCACCTGACGTATCTCCAAGTGCAGGTAGCACGCCTCTCAACAAACCGCCGCGATGTACTCACGTAACTGTGGCGATACCCCAAATCTCTATGACTTATACCTACGTCAGCGCTGACCATGTTGCGGGCCAACCTCTGTTTTAGACTAATCTCATTCGCAACGAAACACCGTGTTCTACGCGTACACATGGTGGGGCATCCATCTTGGAAGCATATAACCGTTATATGTCCGGACCCTACCCTTCTTTACTGGAGATTCTCTGTCCAGACTTGCATGTTTTCGGCTTTCCATCAAGTCACATGAAAATATCTTTCATAACTATTCTCCATGACACCACGTTACCCGTGTTGTTCTGTAACTTTCTCATACCGTTGCCTTAAACCAATCGCACGTTGCAAGGCCAGTGGAGAAAGCGGTCGCCATTTTATCACTATGATATAGGCATCAGTACATTCACGGTCTGCGGTTGATAATACTTGTTAGCAAAATTGAGACATGTCGAAGGTTGACAAAACAGCGCCGGGGAAAAACGAAGAGGATGATGATAGTGAAACAGAAACAGAAGAAACCGAGGAAGACGAACCAGACAGACTCCAGCGAGGACGGGAAGAAGAGGGACTCACTCGAGGACGATCGAACGAACGATTTCGAGAAGACGACAACATACAACACAAAACTGTCAGGTTCGAAAAAACCCACCCAACAACATGAAGACCCGCCAAAACTGAAGAAAACCGCCACAGCAACAGAAGACGGCACACCCAACCGAGTTACTGCACGGTCGGGCAGCAAGCCCCGCATCTGCCACCAGGCGAGACCAATAAATCACACAGTTCAACGGCCCAGAATTTCTGACGCTTTCACACAGCGAACTTGAAAGAGTACTCACTAGAAACAGCCCGCAGTGAATGACATTAGCTGAAAACCCCAATGCGTCAGGCAAGTGCGCGACATGTTCCTAACGTGTGGAAAACAATGAGATTACTGCTCTCGAATTGAAAAAAACGGACACAAAAACCAAATGGGAACAGACAGCCCCTTACAAAACCTGCGGCTAATCGCAGCTCTCAAGCCCGAATTCAACCAGCTTCGCTAACACTGTGCGAAAAAACGTTTCCCGCCCGCGTTCGCAGAGCAAGATGAACAGATATCACGACAATGCTATCTCTTGTCTCCCTACCCACCCCAAGACACCATCAAAACCTTGCACCACAGGTAACCCACCCCACATCCTCAGCGCGCAACTGGCTTAACTCTTCACACACCGGAGATTGAAGACCGCACATCTGGACCAGACTGCACTCGCCCGCAGCATGACAACAAATACCTCGCCATCTCCAAAGTGACACGCCTAGCTACATCAACCACTACTGCCCGTAGCTTTTTTTACCTCTTAACCGATCCTGCTTAAGCCTAAATACTGGCCAAAACATCCGTCAACGACTTCTCGTGTGGTTGCACGTTATCTCCCTCACCCTTAGCTCTAATCAAAACTCACTTTTACGCCGATATCTGTTCAAGCTCTCCTTCCCTGTTTGCTTTTCGCCGCTCCTTTTTGCAGGATACCCCTCTCACGGTTTTTCGTTGTTTTATTCACCCACTCTAGTGGTTAGTCACTTCTCCTCTTGAACAATCATCTTCGTCCATTCCACCCCGCCTCCAACAACTATACCTCTAGTCAACTTGCTACCTGCACTTTACTCATCCTACCCACTCCTTCAGCATCTCGCTACGATCCTTCTCGTTTCCTACTCATCCTAATGGAATCCTCCCGCAACTTTGAGCTTTTCGACCAAACTGACCTTGACATTCTAGCGGCTTTGAATAAATTCAACTTGAAGTCAGGGGGATTTAAGTTGAATCCCTAAAAATGGTTAATTTGTTAATTTTGCACAATACGAAAACGCTTTGCAAATTAATTTTAACTCACTAGAAATAAGAGGGAAAGATGTTTTGGAATGTGACATCTTCATGGTAATCCTGTGGTTTTAAAGTTGCGTTAATATTTCGGGACTACGTAATGTATAAATTATAAAGCTAAGCAATCTCAACATGTATATTTGCTCCACAAAGTGAATATAAAAAGCGATGGTATCGGAAATAATTTCCAACTGGTAATTGCAAATATGCTAAGAATTACAGAATGTCAATGTGGTGGATAATTTAATTTGAAAATAATTACAATCTCTGAGACTTTCTTACCTACAATTGGAAGTTTACTGCAATCTGATTCAACCTATATCGTTCCACTTTTACAGTTGATTTCTCCTGTTAAGCAAATGATAATTCTATCTTTGAACGTCTGTGATCACTTCCTGGATTCTACGTTGATTTTCTTGAGCGTTTTATGGCACACGGCAATATTTGCGTATTGCAGTACTGAGCTAAATACGGTATAATTGCACATACATCGAGTTAGACTTTGTTTATACTAGAGTTAACCGCAACATTTTTCGAAAGTTTTCGGGAAATTTTGTCAATCTTCAGAATCAAGGTTGTTAACTTCATCAACGAACATGTCTTAAGACACACTCGATTGATGTCGTATTTCTACGTAACTTGACGTTCGCTGTTTCATCGTATTTCTTATTTTGCCATCTCATTCAAGCCGAAACATCCGGATGTTATAAGTAATTCGTTACTCAGTACCTTGACCGGTAGATAAAGAAAGTCCGATATGATAACATATCATTCATGCTAACAATCAGTACACGCTGATGAACACGTATTCACTTCATTCATGGTATTGTGAGACAGCATCTGAGTGCCTCTGTCACGGCTATGGTCAGGTGATCGTTTTATTTTCGCTGGGAATAGCAATCAAGCAAGTGAAACTAACCCGCCCATCGAATATTAATGACCCGTTCTCCACAGGTCACCTGGCAAACGTCTACTTGGATCGACCTGTATGCATGTTGCAGAAAAATATCGTTTCTTAATGCAAATAAGGAGGTCGATTTGCATGAGTTTCACTGCTGTCCTGTCATTAAGAGTTGTAGTGTTAGTGAAGTGGCCTTATAAGTATGATCGCGCTGTTACTGAGGAATGAAATGACAGATCCTAATGAACTACAAGCTGATGAACTAAAAACTGGTGTCAATAATGCGGTTGCACTGTTCTTAAGCTACGATTGTGTCAGTGTACACAGTTGGGGCGGTAAGTTACTAGCCTACCCAAACTATCTGTCACTACATATGCGTGGGTCGAAAATGGTCACAACATTGTCATCGGAATGCATTGTATCGACCTGAATGTTTAATAAGCAACAACAAATGTAAACGCAATATGACCCCATACAACCTCGAATGTTAACGTGTGTAATAAACTAAAGTTTAATTAGCCTCACGTTGAATGGTTTCTCTAAGACGGTGAACCGCTCATTTATTATTCTGCGCTAAATGTGGTTTAACCTTCCATCATACAAACGATATCAAGAGTAGGTGCTACAGACCACAGCCTTAACTGATAAATTCTGTCAAAGAGTATGAGGCCCGTATTACTTCCTCGGTTATTTTAAAGATGGTGCCGCAATAACGGTGGAAACCGTTATTTAATTATGCTTTATTTAGACGAGAATCTTCTTGGTGTCTACATCGAAATGTGCCGAAAACAAGCAAAGACATATGTAAAAGTATGATCTACCGCCAATTATTTATGTGATCGCAAAATAGATGACCAACAACTCGACTTTTTTCCGTCTATTACATAGGACTTCAATTAGGTTGCCATTTTGTAATAGATGAATATAAGTATCTTTATGAGTTACAGATTTTATAGTAATCAGTTTGTATCAATAAACAAAATCAACTCAACATCCAAAAATTTTTTCTACCTGACAACATTTTTACAAACTGAAGTACAAAATGTAAACCGTGTAACGTTGGATAAAATTTTCATTTCGACACTCGCACGTTTGAAGGACGCATTGGCATTTGTAACATTAGTTCAGAGAAGTTGAACAGGTTACTACTAACAAATAACAAATGTAATTCACTTCAATCATTTCGACTGAACGAAGGCAATAACTCCAGTCGATATTTCGCGTGATCGAAAAGTCAATGATTTTGGAACAAGTGATGTAAATTAAGCTGAACATGATATAATTACTGGAGGGGTTTTTGGTTTTATTTACTGTTACCTTGACTTTCGGTCATTCTAAATGTGTGATTAGCAAAACACTGAGTACCATGCCTGTTTGGAAACCTCAAAGATCGGAAAAAAGGTTCTTGTTCGAAAAAGGTTGCGCAGTGCTGATGAGATGATGATAAAAGCAGAATTCTGGTCACCTGCTGACTTTTCGGATGGCTTAGCCAAACAGCTTACCTGGAGGCAAAATGTGCAAGCGAAAAGAAATTGTGCTTTCTATGCAGCAACTAAAACTCCAAACTGATAACCAAACATTGCTCAGATGCTTTAGCTTAACTGATGGTTGTGAGTGGTATTTGTTCGAATCCAAGCCTCAGCAGTAATCCTGACCAGCAGTGTAATTTCTGTGCCCCTCTGAAATAGTGTTGTGTTCATTCAGTTGTGAACACCCGTGACTTCTATTTTATATTGACATCAACTGAATTTATAATGTTTCATAGAAGGAAGGTAGGTGTCTACGTATGAATCCATGTGCTCACGCTATTGTAATGAAGGTGAAGAACAGGAATGTATAAAAAGCAGTTTACTTGATGACTTGCCAAGATCGGANGCGTTCTTGCGTCTTTATTGGCTGGTTAGTTACTACCTTTCGCGATCTTACATAGAGTACCCCAGTCGTTTGGATCTGATACGCACTGAAACCGCTGGTGATCGATGCTTTTGAGTGGTTGAGGCCGACCGACCACAATTCCGTCTGCAACAGCTTGCACGTGAACTCTGATTGGCTGAGCCTTTCCATTAACGAGACTGCTCCATTCCAATCTCATTACAGGAAGGGCACTCAACTTTCTGGTACGTTGCATCACTTGAAGATGTGCCACTACTGATGGCAGGTATCTTTCATGCCATACTTGGGTAGTACACTGGTAATTATTATTTTTTTCTGAACGAAATGGATTTGCGATTTCAGCATGGCGTTACCATAGCAATAGTGCTCTGTTATAAAGCGTTAAGACGACTGGTAAGTTTGTAGTCTAGCACGGACATTCTTTGATTTTTTAATGTCTTTGTGATGATTGTGCTTTTGTTCCAATCGTAAAAGTTCGCCGTCAGTTGTATGCTTTTGAAGGACAGTGTTGGCCTACATTTATGTTAGCCATTCACACGATCGCAAACATCCATACAAGTACTGGTCAAAGATATTCAGAAAAATCGCTTACTAGGCAGATTTCCCCGTCTGGATATGCGGATAACATAGTTAAAATGTTCATCCGAGGTCAAGGCGAGTTAATATTCTCGACGTGAAGTTGTGTGTATATTGTAAGTTTCGGACTACGCAATTTGCTTCATTCTGAAACATTGAAACGACTGAAGCATGTGTTTTTTTGTAAATGGTCAAGCAAGTCATGTTTATATCTTTATTCTGATATTTTCATTTTAACTGGTAAAGTAACAATCGACCGTCAGCCATACATCATTTATTAAGGTACACGAAGTAACAGTTTAACGGGAAGACATACAATGAGAATTTGAAATGATACAAGAAATGAATTCTTTTCTAGCTCAATGAATTTGGTATTCTCGGCTTACAGACATGCAAGTCTTTGTAGTAGAATCTGAAGAACAGACTGCCCAAAGTGTTTCGTTTACGACGAGTGGGTTTTGCTCTTCTACGGTAGCTGTTAGCGGTATATTTTTGTCGCGCATTCAGTCACTTCAGAATTCAGGAAAAATGGTTGCAATAACATCACGATTTCTATGAACAAGTAGCTAAGAGACTTCATCTAGGAGATGGACAACGAACTCCTTCAGGCTGACCTTGCAACTGCTTGTTTACTAATACTTCAATCGCCCCAGTGTGATGCAAATTCGCGTCAAAAACGTTGATTATTTTTCAGTCGTATGTATTTTACAACGTACGATGTCCAGTCTGAATCTTCCTGAGGTAACTGAAAGCCTTAGAATATTTTAGGGCAACGAATCACTTGCATTCAGACTGCTCGTAAGCATATCATTACGGAGGCAATGGGAAGGAACGTCGTTCAAATTGTCAGTGGAAACCCCCAAGTTTCGACATTCAAGTTAACCCGACAACCAACGATCAACCAATGAACGATCCAGCAGAGGCTACAATGTCTTCGCTCACATCCACTCAAGTTTCCTCATGAAGTTGTGTTCTCAAGAGGCAAGTAGTTGACGCAGTTAACGTACTTTGTGCTGAGGTTGAACGGTCGCACTATACTTCCCGCGAGTAATGCGCAACTGTGTTGATCTATCTAGATGCGACTTCATGCATTCACTGTAATTGTTAATTTTGAGAGAATGTGTGACATTCGTATTCAGGAATGAGCCAGTCGATTATTAAAATTATCAGTCCTAATGCCTGAAAATGTTCCCTTTTCTATTTAATGATGGACTATTGTTTGGAGTTTACGGGCAATAACTGTGTCTCTCAACGAGACGATCGGCCAAGCTGACCATCGTTAACAGGCGAACAATGACTGAACGTTGCGACCCCATAATTCGCTGTTACTTAACATGACTTTAGTGGGGCAGTGGTCAACAAGGTTGATTCATGGAGGGTACAGACAGCCACAGTCATCTCTCAGTGGTGTTTGGTGTATTTACTGCCACATTATCTAAATTAAATGTGTGAATGTTCATGTTAGGGCATTTTTAGCCATTAACAGTAGGATGTCCGTGAGCTTCCAATGATCGGAATCACGTTGATCAACCAATTTCATTAAATCGCGGTGACAATGAATACTAAGGTATATAAAGAGAACTGTTCGTTCATTCATTCGTTTAGTTCATTATCCGGACTAATAAACATAAGGCGTGCTACGTTGAGTAGCCACTAACCTACATGTGAACCTGTCCTACGGTCACGAAGCAAATGCTGCTGCGATGTATTTACAACACTGTTATATGTGATACTGTCTATCTTTATCGGTTTCTGTCTGGCTTGAAAAGACATCGGTCGCTGACCCTCACTACGTTTTCCCAAAACAGTAGAAGTCGAAAGCTACGTGTTTATTTCACCGTGTTTGTTCGAACGTTTGGGAGCTTCATACTAACTTTCCGGTCGGAGGCGTATTTTTCTGCTAGCCATTAGGCTACCTAAATTCACTGGTAAGGAGAACATTGAATCTCAATTTGTCTTACTAAACCTGCTGAACTGTCACAGAATGCGTCAGTATATAGACCACTGAAGCATAAAATAGTGGGAAGTGGCAGTCGGTGGCATACGTCTAGTGTTGAGCGAACCAAAGACGAACTTTGGACATGGTCTTTGTAAGCCGTCACAACAGCCAGCGACGGTCATTCTATGTTCACTTAAAGTATTGTTCTGTGACAAGGTCACAAAATTGAGAAACAACTCAAGCAAACTAGGGTTTTTGCGGCAGAACACTGTATTCACAAAACGCGGCTGTCGCACAGCGCAACAAATTTTATTGTGCAGTTCTTGTACAATGACTCATCACGATCATAATAGATTCTCTCACTAGAAATTTGTGAGGTATTTTGGACTCTACACACAGTTGTCGGGTGCTCACGGTCTGGCCTTCAAATATTCATGCGGAAGCGAGGCGACTGCTCGATATGTTGTTGCGCGATTCTATACTTCAATTGGTGTTCCATATACCATGAGAATTTTTGTATGCTAGTCACAGGTTCTTTCGTTACTTATCACAGCCAACTTCAAGAAGACGAGACCAAATTTTATGGAAACCGCCTAGGAACTCGTGTCACCTAACGCCTTTTGTATTACCATGTTATCTAGGGCCAAGACGAACTGTGTCGAATGCAAGTGATTCGTTGCCCTAAAATATTTTAAGGCTTTCAGTTACCTCAGGAAGATTCAGACTGGACATCGTACGTTGTAAAATACATACGAGTGAAAAATAATCAGTGTTTTCGACGCGAATTTGCACCATACTGAGGCGATTGAAG
>LOND01001635.1:22629-32809 GCA_014220965.1 Paragonimus kellicotti | reverse complement strand
ATTTCATTTACTCTCATCAGTCGCAAACGTAAAACATGCTAGTTATATACATCATATAGATAAGGACAAACAGGGACTAGACACATCTACAAGCAACCTGATACTTTTATATGCAACTGGCATAGCCAATCGCGAAGAACGTGTGACGAAAATTTCATGATGACAATGAAGTGCATTTAATGATCATACCAGTAGCTCTAAAAGCCAACTGTTGTTAGAAAGGACGATAAACATGTGATGATACTCTATCTGAAACTAGTGCACCCAAATCGCATCTTGACTACGACACGTGAGGACAAGTTCGCCCCGAATGCGCAGTTCAATGTGGTACAGTGCATTGGGTTCACATAAAACGCCCGATTGATGAGTACACAAATCAATGCAGTCCATTCTATTGGATCAAATTGCGCACGACTTGGTTGAGATAATGCATAAAACAAGAAGTCGGATTACGGCATTATGCAGAAAATGCGTTGGTACTTGTTTGTATTTGCATTGCTGACTGCTGCTGTCAGCGCGCAGTACTTCCACGGTGGTCATGGACATGGTCATGGAGACTGGCATGGCCATGGGAACTACCATGGACATGGGAGCTGGCTAGGACAAGGGAAGTGGAACGGCCATGGAAACTGGTACGGGCATGGAGGTCATGGACGCGGGCCCTATGAGGATTATCTTGGGCATGGAGGTCACGGGAATTGGTATGGGCACGGTCATAAACATGGCGGTCGTTGGTATTGAAAGCAGGTTTGTTGAAAAAACAATGTATCTCATATAATATCGCTTGAAAACTAAAGCCCTGTTTTGATTTCATTTACAGATTTGTGTATATCAACTGTCGGAAAATGACTGGGCACCTGGTAGGAGTTGTAGTGGACATTGCGGATAGTTGATCGCGTCAATATCTGAGGTCGAGGGATTGATAAACTACCCCATTTAATGTAGCACCTCGACCTATGTAGCTGGAGATGGCAAGTATCCCAATACAACACAACTGACTTGCAGTGTGACGCCGTTAAAAATTCGGAATCTTTGAAGACTTTACCGCAGTCTTGTGTCTTCATATTTTTCGCCTAACTCACATATTCATGACCGTGATAAGAGAGTTCGGGAGTTGAGCGACGAGGTGAAACTTCTGTTGATTGATACATCACCGATTTGATGACTGATCTATATTACCTATTTCCTATGTTCATGCCTAGGTGCCTACTTACTTTAGGGTGCATTGGATTATTCGGAGGAGCGATTGTGTTAAAAATGAGGCGTTAGCAGTGACAGCTAGATTGTAACATCAACAATTTCGGTTTCTGATCATGTAGACACATCACTATCACAGAAAACAACACACTACTCGTTCTATTCGATGTTAAGCTGTCACACAACCATGAAGAGGATCGCAAGCTCAGGCCAGTGAAAAAAGAAATCGAGAGACCCGACCATATTTTTGAAAACAACAGTGTCTATCTTTAAACAATCAACAGTAAAGTGCCTACACCTTCCAAATAAAAAGGCGAGCTCAAAGCGAAATTAAGGTGTCATCAGCAAGACAGCTTTTATAGAACAATTTTGGAGGTCAAAATTCCTTTCGACTGAACCATATATTGGACGGAGATCGACAACAACGCATATGTAGTCCGCCAGATGTGATGTCAATCGTTGTGGTGTCAGGCTTGCAGTCACATGTTAAAGGACAAGAGCCGACTTACTTTGATGGCAATCCTTTCGAGTATTGGGAATTCATGCATCACTTTGAAGTCCACGTGGAAAACAGAGTAGATGACGATCAGCACTTACTTCACCCTCATAGAAAAGACGCACCAGGCAAGCAATTAGCGAATTCACTATCCTTCCACCCACACGTGTCTTCGAGAGAGCCCGGAAAATACTAAATGAGCTCTTTGGTCAAACCAACCAGGTCTCTCGGTCGCTATCAGATAGACCATTAAACAACTCCAGGGTAGCTACCAACAGTTCAAACGCTTTATCCGATTCAACCATTAAAATGGAGAGCTGTCTTGTGTCTCTGCTTGTCCAATCTGCCAAAGTACTGTTTCGGCCAGCATGCCTGTCTATGGGCCATTGGTCATGTGACAGCCTTCTCTGACGAGCACTCACGTAACTCTAAGGCCGCATCGGACAGCGCCGGCACACACACATGTGCAAGTTCACATTTGACCAATGGCGTTCCCATAAGGCCAACACTATTGGTTTAAACAATGAACTCAGACAACTCGGCTGGCCGACCTGAACACAATAAAGCGACTATCCCGGGTCGCAGCAACCAACGTCTTGATGCACAGACCGAATAACGCCAACTCGCAACTTGAGAGACGCCACTAATCACCTCGCACATTCTCACTTAAAATTAACACCCATAGACTAATGAAAACGTTCTTCCAGCTGATGGTTCTTGAATAGTCATTTTTCGCGGTTGGTTACTCTGGTCTACTGAGATATTAGAGAACCCACCTCATCACGCCAAGTGGAAATGGTACACCAACAGATTTACTCATTGAAGCGTTCACGAATAACATTAAAGCAATGGATATCACCCTGTCCTGAAATAGATCTGGAACGCGTAGTAAAAAAAAGGTAGAATAGACACTACTACAATGTGATCTAAACATACTTTAACATTAGACGGTCTTTCCGAAAGCACCACATTACGATCGAACGGATTGACACTTATGTACAAAGTCAAACAATGCATGATTTTGACATTTGATTATGTGGACCGCTGAACGGGAGCGTGGTGCTTTACTGACACACTCAAGGTCACAAAGGGTGCTCGGTCAGAAAGGCAATACTATTTTTATGAATTCATTTTTCAGGAAATAAGATTGCGTGACATCTAGCGCTTCGATCTGAACTGTGAAAACTGCAGTGTCCCGAAATACCCAGTGAAAACAGAAGATTTTCAACCTGCATAGTTCACGCACAATAAGCCGATAACCCGAACGTTGATAACCCAACCAGTCGTTACGCAGTAGGTTAGGATGACTGCCTTACGCGATGAAATAAGTGTGTCCAAACGACTCGGTTATAGGTGCCATTAGGCCTACAAAACACAATTGAGCACTTGGATTTCACGCATCAGTGTTTGTTAGTAATAAATCAAAACATCAGTCACAACATTTACAGACTGAATTGTCTATTGCATGTCACAGTAACGGACAATATCACAAAGTACGATCGGCAAACCTGGGCACAACGACAAACGCCGAATTTATCAAACGAATACAGCGATGCGTCTAATCTGGAGAAAGTGATATTTTGCCCACTTTCCAGGTCGTCGGGGCGAACAAACTGGACCCAGAGAGAGCCAATGGTGCCGGTTACACAACGTCGAGCATCGCCTGTCAACCAGTCAACTTCAGCCTGGTTTCGTGGTTCCTCGTTAGGAAGGCCCAGGTTCAACAGATCCAGAAACATTCCTTGATTATATCTTTCCCATGCCGACTATAAGTGCCACCTTCTCAGACCGCCTCGTAACCAACATGTCACGCTATCAATCAACCACACTGTAAACCGTGTTGTTTGCAATGTCTCCGGTTGACCGAGTTCTTTCCCCATCAAAATGAAACGCGTGCTCGTTCACCAGGGTATCCGTAATCCATCCACTCAGGATAAGCTATAGTCAGTGATCATTAATTAACAGTACTTACGTTTGTGGGGTGCTATCATGGAAAGCTGTCAATCATAATGCAAGAAATCACAGCCAATATACTGCCAAGAAGGACACAGAAAAGGGAATAGGGACAACAGCTAAAGTTTCAACCCAAACGTCTACATCCAAATGTCAGGGATGGGTGTCAACGGATCGCAATTGGAGCCGTTTTTTAGAATATACCGATCTTTTCAATTCAAAATTTACCGGACCGAAGTTGTTTGACATGGATGACACTATCAGTATGTTTCTTACACCATCCAGTTTAGCACAACGGGTCACCGGAATACACAAATCATCACATGGCGTTAAAATTCGATCGGTCCACGAACAGACCAGCAGCGCTCCATTCATGTATTTCAGAACGAGGTTATGTCTAAAGAAAGCCGTCTCACAAATTTCGGGTCGTGAGTAACGCACTCTAAAGCTGACTATCACCACAGTTTCTCTCTTTCAATTTTGTCATAAGCGAAATCGAGGGAAAGCAGCTGCGACACCTTCAAAGTACTGGCGAAGATCTCCACTTTGGTGGAAAACCGACTAGCCAAAACGCAAGACATTGTCCTCACTCTAGCCAAACAGTACAAATGACATTCGAGAATACCTGGTGCCTTGTAAACACGACTGGATGTTCTCGCTTGCTTTAAATCGCTCCTTAAAAGCTGTCTTGGTTAATTATGGGTAAATAAATTACGGAAGCTGTTGGTCAGCATGTGCACTTTAGGAGTCATATCGACAGCGACGGAGATATAATGAAATGAAGTAGGAGCCAGCGCCCCTAAAGCTAAGGTGGTCTTCAACCATCTAGATAACACCGAGCTGAACCTGCGCAACCGTGGGAACAATGATACACTAAGACTGCGGAATTTAGTTTCAGAGAAAAATGACATAAACCATCTTCAACCACGTAATCGACTATGGACGTAAGCTTTCAAACGCATACATCAAACGGCACCAACGAGTAAGCAAAAGGGTGAATAGTTGTTAACGTGGGTCCAAAGGTTTATTCGTCCAGCTCTAAAAATAACGACATTAACAGCGTTGAGCCATACACTGAGACTGCGAAGTACTGAAGACGCCGAATAGTCGCCTGTCACCATCGTCGTCACAGACGGTAATAGATCGGTGGCTTATGTCGGTACATAACTGTCGTGCAACCATGAAGAGAAAAATCAAGCCCAAAAGAGGAAGCGAAAGAGAGGGATGGAACCTGAATATTGAAAAAAGATAGTCAAAACTCAAACACTAAACTAAATGTAAGTAAGGTGTCCTCAGCTAGGAAACTTCCTTATGGTTTTCACTTCCACGTATCGACAAATGCACTTACTTCGCCGACAATTCAACTAGACAACATACACACCGCTGAGACCAACTAGCCGGGATCACATTCGATGTCCCCAGCCACCAACCCTGTGAATCACGACAGCCCTAACACGGGAGACTAATCTATCGGAGTGGAACCCCGCAGGATTCACAAGGCTTCTTGCTGAAGATTTTAGGAGAGGTGACTGTGAATCAGGCTCAGCGTCACAGATGTTCTTGTTGGACCTAACTGTGTGTAAATTTTAAAAAAATGAAGCGGAACAGTGGAAGTCACCTATGTCGCAAATGTCGGCTGTCCACATCGGAAACTTGGTTGTTCGTTTGCAGGAGAAGAACTTCTTGTTGTTCAGATTGAACATAATGCTTTTATCTACCAAGTTTTGTTCACCTTCACGCGAGAGCCTATGCATCATCTTAAGATGATCGAACAAAAGTTAGGCATCAGCGATTTACTGCATTTCATGACAAAAGATGTGTGCCTAGAATGTTTCGACAGATCAAGTCAAATTTGTTTTGGGAAAATGCTGCTTTACAGATCAAGTCATCATTGTATGCGACCGGCTTGCAACTACGCGGTTTACGGCCACATGAGTGGTGGTTTAAGGAAGTACCGGAAGCACAACGTGCACGCAGGCTTCATCAAACGTATTTGAAAAAAACGAAAGAGTAAAATATACCAGACAGATATCTCAAAACAGAATAGGTTTTTCTTTACTCAAAAAACAGCAACCAGGTTGGGGACACCACCAGTGGAGTTGTAGTTGAAATAATGAAAGCACCCTGTGCAACGTGATATGAAAATCGTCAACGAAAAAATGTACAAGATGTGAAAAAATATTTCTTTAAGAAAAGCAAATGGTAAAACGATTACAACTCGTCCGAGGCCGTGAGATAGCCAAAAGAATCTGAATTTGTATAAGCGGACTCGTTATCGCTATCCGTATGATCACTGTAGAATTCATCATCCGAGGAGAATGTGTACTCATGCCAACTTGATTTGCGCATTTCGGACGCCATCCTGAGCCGAATGTTACTCAACTGACCGGAGTAGACGGACAATGCCTTAAACTTGGAATTCAATACATTTACCTCGACTTCCAACTCCGAATCCCCGGCGTATCGCTCGTTTGACGGAGACTTACCCAAAATTCCGGTGCGCACACACTCGTCCAATTTGGTCAGTTGGGTGACGTTCGCGTTCCGGGGCAGAAAGAGGACCACATTACCTCCACATAGCTGACCAGCTAACCGAACTGCATGCCATATATTACGAGACGGATCGATAGTGCTGAAATGAATGTTATTCAGATCGAACACGGTATCGTTCAAATAGTCCGGTCCACCCCAAGGAGGGGACATGAATAAGGCCGCGTACGGACTAGACGACGAAACGGTCGCGGACTGGGACAGAGATCGTCGATGAAGAGATATTTCGTTCTGAGCCCAATCGAAGAAGTCGGCGCACACAAACTCAATCTTACACAGTACGCCGTAAATGCCAGCGTTGTGGGAGGCCATTTTAACACGGGATGGATCCATTTCCACAGCCACAACTACGATCAGAATGAAAGGAAAGGACGCATGTGATGGTGAATGCCACTGAAATAACATCAAGACTCAACGGAGGTAAGAACTGTTATAGAAAAACACTGCGCTTATGTAGCTTAACGTTTCCAACTGCAAAATGAAGACGTATATCGTTTGTCCGAACGCATCGAACGAGGTTCGTAAATCACATTTTCATGTGCTGGAGTACATCCGTAGAAAAGAGCATTCAAATATTTTGCCCACAAAACATGAAGATATCAATCGCGGAATGTTAATGCTTCGTCTCAGAATATAATCTACAGATTAAAACAAACATTGAACAAGTATAATTGATAGGACAGTAACAAACGTAAGGGCCGGTCTATCAAAATCAATTGACAAGTTCCAACATAAACAAACGGCTTGCAGAAGCGCACACGGCCAGTCGATAATGTCTGATTGATGTAGACACATTTACTGTGAGCAAAGTCTGATGGGTGTGGCTTAGTAACAAAATAAACGAACCAGGTAATCCAGCACTGTAACTTATGGACTAGATACATTGAGTGGTCGAAGAAATCTGGCTTTGCGCTGTTCAGTGTTTCTCAAATTGATTGTGTCAATGATTTACTTCACCATCCATACCGGTAAATGTTCAGTTTGTTTCGATTTGCTTATGCACCACATGGACCATGTTCTGCAACAGGCTATTGGTACACGATAGGGGAATTACTGGTTAACATGAATTGAACCCCACTCAATCGATCGTAGCCCTCGCATCTCCGTAGACATTCCAGCTAGTTCGAGTCAGACAGACCACTCCCTTACGAACTATTACCAAATGAGATTCATACGCTATGTTCATTAGACAAAGAGGAGGGTGAAGATAGAAAATGGAGTCAGTGCACCAAGCTTCTGTTTTGATCGCACAGATACGCATTCAGACTGTTATAGGACAATCTAGTCGATCGATCGGGCTGATCTAGGTGAACTGAGGAGTAAGCGGTCAGACTTGTTGCTTCCGCTTCCTTGGCTAGACGGTTTATCAATGACACAGACGTTGAAAGTAGTTCCTCATCATGTTTAAAAAACAATCCGCAGTGAACGAATAGGGTCAACGCGCTCTACTGCAAAGTCAATGAAAGAATTTGAAGAAGTGTTGTCAAATTGAAGCAAGAAATCCAAAATTTAAAATTCAATATGTTGGGATGCCATCATTCACAAAGCTTCCTAAATACCGTTTATGTATGCTGCAAATACGAGAAAAGAAAACGGGACTTACATTAGACAGTAAAGAATGTTGACCGGAACGTCGTTGAACATAACGCATCCGTAAGTAACGTGTCACCTGTTTACTGATGTAGTATAACATACAACTTCATCTATGAGTAGTATAGTGCGTACATTCGGGAACTAAAGGACAGGTCTCAACGCCAGGAAGACGATGGACCAGAAACGACTATTGGAACAGTGTGTACGCATTATGGGGAACGTGTCAACAAGGCAAATGATAATGTCTGCATTCGATCGCCCTTGTCGGGTGGAGCCAACGGGTAAGCAACGAGGAAGTTAGTGGCGACTGTCAAACGAGTTCTTTTGTTCAGTCACTACATTTGCACAGACTTAGATGGTTAGGTCATGTACTAAGGATGCCAGCTAGTCGTTTGCCACACCGAGCACTCTGCCGACGCTGCGGCCGACTGGCGCAAGGTGCGAGGTGGACAGATGATGACCTGGCGTAGACAAATGAAATCGTTCACGAAGGGGTTGGTCACTGTAGATCGGGTTCGTCTCCCGGGCTGGGGCCCTCGCGACTCAGAGTCGGTGGCTTGAGACGTTAGGTGAGATGGCGGCTAATCGAGCTCAGTGGCGTGAATGTTGTCGTTGTTTGGCCGAGTTGTCTGTGAAGTGAGTGCACTTAATGATGCGGGGCAGTGAAAGCCGTAAGGAAGCTGTCTTGCTCTTCTGCCGGCGTGGACCTCCTACCTGGTGAAAGACTGACTGATCTTGATTATGCTGACGATAAGGTATTGCTGTTTGACAACTTTCAAGCGGCACAAAACGCTAAACGCTATTTCGCGTTCTGCTAAGTACTTCGGAATGCGCTTTGCAGCCTCAAAATGCAAAGTGCTTCTGCAAGATTGTTGTGATCACGTAGATTTAATGTTAGATAATGAAGTCATGGAGATTGTTGACCGGTTTGTGTACCTGGGAAGCTAAAAAGATGTACTCAAAACAAGCCTCCTTACTGAGTCGGGTGAGCAAACGATTCGAACGTTGCTGTTATCACAGCCATGATAGCATGCACCGGGATATACCTGCACTTCAAGTCAAATCGCTTGGTTCTGTTGTCCCAGTGTTTTGGACACCATGGTCCACGATCGATATCACTGGGCTGTGGACAAACTTCTGGCTTTTGAAAGGCAACGCAGGGCTAGCAACCGGCAAGCACCAGTAAATGCGAATGAATAAAGTGAAAATACGCTATTTCCCTAACAGATTGTGCCATCAAGATAACTTTTTTACTAAACAATGAATAATGAAAGGTTGTATTCATGGGTGAAACAGATGCAAAAGCCTACGTTTTCCAATGGCAAATGAGACATGTTAAGCTATGCATTTAGGTTTGTCACACCATTTGTAGTCTCTGAGGTGATGTTATAGTCACGCTGCCAAAACGCTCGGCGGTGCATGGCATTTCCCATGTGTGTGACCTTATTGTTAAGGCCCGTAAATTTCGTGTCGGTATGTTTGTTCTATCAGTTCAAATCATAAACTGGCTGCTAGATAGAGGCAACTTGCTGTGTTATCCAGATCGGTGTGGACAGCTCGTTCAAAAATGGTGCCCAGAGCAAACGGTTTTGTCCTGCAAAAACCCACATTGTCCAGGATGCAAATGCCGTTTAGGCTGCGTCGACATAAACACGCAGCATAGGAGCTTCAGTTAGATAATTACGACATGGGATGATTTGTCGATACATGTGTGTACTGATCGAACCACACCGAGTGAAAGGCGCAACGCGCTTCCTTGAAGAGTCGCGTTCATCCAATATTGAACCTTTCTGGGACTATTATAATGAAAGTGCAAATGATTCTGATGAGGTTTCCGAAGTAACACTTTCACTTCAAGGAAGGCAGGTCGGAACTACGGGTGCAGAGTGAACGGTTTCTTCTGTGTGTACCTGTGACTTGTCCACTTCTGCTGCCTTAGCATGATGGTCAAGCCTGTGTACTGTTTTGATCCAGAGGACTATAGTGACTACTAATTCAACCCTTCCTGATACAACCATGCCAACTAGGTCAAAGGGGAACAGTCAGACAGAAGCCATTGAGCTCATAGACATGGATGCCGTACTAATGACCGAGTAGGGGTGCTTAGGTAGCGAGGCACAAAACTGTTAGTATCCAGTCCAAATATATTTACAGTTGCAGCACTTCTGTCTTCCGCGTGCGGAAAGAGGAAGTCAGGAAAGATAACCTCAAACAAAGACACTCCGATCGCCCAACAGTTGACCATAGCCGTCAGCGTATTATTCTGTACGGCAAAAATGCCCATATTGATTTTGAGAAGCGTGATAAGCTTACAATACACTTAATGCGTGCAGCAGTAATCGGAATGTCTTTTTCACTGCGTTCACCGACTAGGTTAACTCCCCATTGTCA
>LOND01001635.1:0-12027 GCA_014220965.1 Paragonimus kellicotti | reverse complement strand
CAGGGTGGGATTCAACCGATGTATTGAGACAGCTTCCGCAATATTGAGGGCCTGCTTTTGTTTGGGTCTAAAAACCATATCTCACCACTTCCATTCAATCTGTATGGATTTTTAACCAACTCTCTCTCTCTTTGAACTTCTATTACCCCTTTTGACCCACAGCAATTCTATTTCATGTTCTTAATGAGTACGCTTCAGTTGCATCTTGATGCTTCCGCTTTGGTCACCGGACTGACAGTCTCAGACATGATTAGATCGATTTCGCCTAGCTGCTTGCTCCCCCACTATATAATGTGTATGTTAATTTCGCAAAAGTAACCGATGAGATGCGAACGAAATGTCACTGCGCAAGACATCTTACATACTACTGTAGTAGCAGTTGAAAACTTGAGAGTACAAAAGGGCAGAATAGACGTTGACGAGCGTGCTTTAGGTAGCCAATACTTCTATAGTAGTCATCGAACAGGCAATGGCTTTGTACTGATAACGGCGTGCCTGGGGAGTACTGATTTTCAGCTTTTTACATGGCAATGCCTTACCTTGTAACTTACATCGCCATATCAAACACAGACACGAATTAACCACTTAACTGTCAGCTGCCAACGATGTGTAAGTTTATAAGGCTGAAATTCTGAAGCATCTACTTAGACCATGCGTTGGTACTTGTCAAGTTTGTTTTGCGTTTCGATGACAGACCACTTCATAGTTAGACACGAATATACGCAACTAAGTTAACATGACAATAAACGGCTTATATGCATCAAATTGCGCCTGCCTGTAGTTCATGAGCTCCCCACCGGATGATACTGAGACATACTGGGCAAACATCCCGTATGCAATGCGTAGGCGTAGTACTATTGTTCGTTCAGCTGCCAAATACTTAGCTTCTATGCGATCAAACGCAGTTCTTGACTCTCGTTGGAATATTCTACCCAGTAACTCACAAAGTTACTCATCTGAAACTCTTGAGACAACTAAGAGAGGATCGTGAGACATAGTGGACACAATGGGCTAGCGAGATGGAAAAACCTCAACTAAAAAAACCATAAGGATTCCCCCATCTCACCCGAGCGGGAAGAAGCAGGTCAGGTGTGGATTAGCCAATCATTTTTTCGTTTCCACTTCGCAACTTTCATCATCCCACATTTACAGCACGTCTGTCAGGTCATGATAGTTCGTGGTAAATATACACATATTAGGAGAATCATCAACCGGGTGAGTTAAAATTAAAAGCGAGCACTTTTCTTGTTTGAGTCGGATGGGTAAGGCTAACCGCCGTTGCCTAGTTGTAGTCCGTGCGTGTCGAGAGCTGAAAACCATCCTGTGCGTTTCTTTTTAGCAAGAATGCACGCTATCAGCCTTCCCAAACCCAGACAGGAACAGTCAAAGAAACTGGTGCTCGAATTCGCAACCGCAGAACTAGTGATCGGCGTTGCTACATCAATGAGCCAGTTGGAGATGACACAAGTGCTACGTGAAATCTCCTCCGGAACTAACATAGTGGAATGTTTATCTGGATCTATTCCTCAGACAGCCAAACGCAAATGGCTAAGTGCGCGTGAGTAAACGGCAACGCGGTCGGAGTCACTGTTTACAACAGGGGAAAAAAATAGCAACAGAAAAAAATCAAAATGCTGTAGACACTACTCACTGCCGCACGCTGTCACTTCGAGTAGAGCCTCTAACCAACCATTCAGATGGTCACGAAGTTCCCAAACCGACAAGTGACATCCACCGGTTTCGTCCAACGGAACAATGAAGAGTCAAGTATTTCCTAAACACGCGAATCTATTCACTTGTTGATAATCTCGATGAATGACGTCCGATACAGTGTGTTCAAATGGAGCAGGAAGGAAGTGACAAGATCAAGGCTACTCTTGTATTCCGCTATTTGTTCAAATAGTCGTATGTCTCGGCAAACGAACAGTTTGATATCTGTTGTGTCGGTGACCATCAACAATGAGCGCCTATCCTGACCGAACACCCCAAAATGCGATTACGCACAACTCATGACTTGAGGGAAAACATGATAAGAGGACAAGAATCCTTCGTAACACGCGTATCAGTCTTAACCGTCAGCCTGACACGGCGCAGCAAAATGCAGCTCCATGTGTACGGGAAACTGACAGTGAATGTCATGTCGAAAGGAGGAAAATAAACTACAGTGCACGTGAAGTCGATATCCCCTAAATGACACAGAATACGTTAGATGTGGCTATTATTAGGATCAGGCTTATTCTAGCCTCAAAAGTAACAGTTTAAGCGAGAGAACCACGCGCGAACAGGTCAACCCATACGATCTGCTAAACTGATAACTTCAGGTATTTTCGTCATCTGATGATTCAGTGAACAAACAGAAAAGAGTGCAGTCAAATTTTCATGAGACCGTTTTCGGTGGAACTCCATTTGTTCAGTGGTTTTCTCCAGGAAGGTTCACAAATGCGTTTCCGAGGTATTTATTCGTCGTACCCCACATTGAAATTACGAGGTCACCAAATAGGAAAACGATTGCACAAAAACACCTATCATATTCTGTCTAATGAGGAGACCGGACGATTTAAAAAGCAAAGCATCTTGTATTTACAGAATCCACGGATAGAACAATAGTCGGTGTTTAAAAAAGTGATGAAACGACGTAAGTCCATAAAACAATGACTCACCAATCTTGATCGAAGCGGCAAGCTAACTCCAAGAGATAACACAAGTTAGAAATCACCGACCGACGGTAACCGTTCAGGTCCCCAACGCTGGAATACCGCCTGTGTATCGTTTGGACGGTTCGATGCAACGCTGTGGACATTCAGAAATGAACACGTAGTGAAAGCACATACAGTATATATAATAAAAATGAATCCATATTTCAAAACCGGAGGTGAAAAACAAGTCTGTGTGGCTCAAAAGCGGATTCCACAGCTAGCCGCCATACCCAACACAGTCTGACGATCACTAGTAACAAATAATTTCACATGGAATTCACCTATTCACATTCAATACGCGAGCGCAAAATGCTCTGTAACCCCTATGTTGAGGACAAAAGTGAGTCTGGTGGAACCGGGAGATTAAAAGGTTAAGGTCAGATGGTTAGATCAAAAAACAGGCGACTGAGCAGATGTAGCCTTAAAATGCTTTAGGTCCAAGTGCACTGTATCATCTCAGTTACTCAGAAGTGCGCAGAAAGAACACGCAACTTTAATATTAGTCACGCTCGAGAGTAGTCGTGACTTTGGATGAACAGGATATCGAAGAAGACTAGATGGTGATCCCTTTAACAAGTAATGCTTTCAGATTTTATGCCATCAGATGCCTTAGCCAAGTAACTAAGCTACTAAGCCACATATGGTCAAGATAATTTTAGGTGCTTAAGATTACAAGGAAACAATCGTGATGCCTGGAGTTCAACCATACAACTTCGCATGTGAAGAGCGACTTTACTTCATTTCCTCAATTAGCCAAGCATTCGATTTTCAGACACATCTACGTGGATATTCTATCAGCAAGGGTAAATTTACCTAATTTAGTGGTTAAGATCAGTAACAATCGCTATCGGCCTTGATGTCAGTAGGGATACAAAATTCACCTCGTCGTTTTCCTCGATTTACACGGTAAGCATGTCAATCCATGACCACAGTGTTTATTACAATATGCACAGTTGTGTGTCGAACATCGGAATCTGTTTTCTTTATCGTACAGTCTGTCAGGACCGTTGAGGTGAGCACAGCTTCACCAGTCTTCAGAAAACGTTGAAATGTGTTGATTAGGTCTATCAGAACCAACTTGTATGGCTAGCATTCTCAGGACTGGTCATCCCTTAATGTAAGCAATAAACCGTCGTATCGACTTCCTTTTGTGAGTTAATCTGAGTAGCAATACGAGATTACCCCTTCATCGTAAGGATATTGTTACCAGCTAAAATATCACTTTAAGTCTGGCGTCTCAAATCGCTCTCCAGCAAACTACTTAGAACAGTCAAAGATGGACTATCGGATTTTATTGACCATTCTTTGCTTTATAAACGGTATGTCGATGACATTTTAATACTCACCGATTTTGATCATTTCATAACTCTTTTACATCAGTTTAATTCCACTCATCGAAATCTCTGTCACCCATGAACAAGAGTTAGATAACTCACTACCATTCTTAGACGTCCTTATTTCTAGGCGCTTAGACGGTACACTTAGCAGGTCTGTTTATCGAAAAGCCACATGGAGTGGGCAGTACCTACAATTCTCTTCATTTGCGCCCGTGGCTTACAAACGTAGTTTAGTGCGAACGCCTTTTTATCGAGCAAGGAAACTGTGCACGGCCGACCATCTAAAGTCTGAAAAGTTTTTGAGCAGTGTTCTGCTTGCGAAAGAGTGTCCGGTCAAATTTGTTGAAAGTCATTGCAAGGAACGAATGACTACCTCCCAACCACAATCAGCTTCGAAGAAGCAGGTTTCTATCAACCTTCCTTACACAGGAGACCACAATATTACCGATGTAAGTCGAAAGTTGAAATCTGCCATTGATCGCACATATCCCGCAGCGGAATTGCGTTTGTTGCTTTCCACCCGCAGGATGAGTCTCCACTGCCCCGATCGTTCTTTCTCGGAAAACTCTGCCTCTCATGTCATCTACCAGTTCACCTGCAGTTGCGGTGACTCATACATTGGCAGAACGGACCGAAACTTACGACAGAGGAAGGCGGAGCACATCCCCAAGTGGCTGGTGCAAACAATGACTCAACGCGGGTCAGCATACCAACACCCGAACAGAAATCCGGCGTCTTCGATCGCGAAACACCTAATCGCAACAAGTCATGTTTACCCTTTATTGTCTTATTACACAATCGCAACCCTAGGTTGTTGGCGTTCTCCGAGGCATTGTTAATCAAGCGTCACGCACCGGCCCTCTGTTGGCAAAAGGTGCTGACGCAATCAATTTCGTTACCGTGGCAGTGAAACCGTTTACCCAACCCTGACTGCACCCATGTGACGTTCGTTCATTTCATTGTGTCGCCAGGCCCTAAACCTGTATAACCAAATGTTTTGTGCAATAGACTAATGGGAATGAACGAAATGCCTATACCTCGCAGTGTTTCTTCTTGCTGAATTGATGAACTGGATAAAGAGAACTCAATATTTCAAACTCCAGCAAACAATCGAATAATCAACGTGTGATATACTGTTCACCTAAAGTAGCCGAAAACCCATGTTCGAAGGATTTCATAGACTTTGTCCTATTTCTAAAGTACCTATCAAGTTATAGTGCGGGTTCGCTAGAAAAATTTGTTCAGCTGATCTCACAGCGTGAGAAAAATATGCACCCAACCCCCAATTCGACGTCTTATCCTTTTAATTTCATTTTTTCAGAGACACATCGAACATGACTGGTGTAACATGAGTGTAATACACATCTAGATGTGTATAACGCGTATGATCCAGGACAAATTATCAGTTTACTGTCCGCATGATACGAACTTCACAATTGTTGACGAGGTTGTTGACTAGTACACATGCACAGGTACCACTGACAAACGAATGACCTGAATAGTAGGGCAAAACGTGTACGTGAGTGCCTTTAAAAATGCACAATTGATACATGAAGTAATTTCTAATTTGTTTGGCAGCAACACTTCCGGGATTGGGACCTCTAAGATGCACCTTCGGAGAGCTGCAAATCGTGCTGCTCTACGAATGTTATTCACGACTGCTAGAAGTGGGGGACGTACACCAGCTACAAATAGCTGACTGTCGATATTAATGTATAATCACCCGCATAGCGTGGTGGCGTCATAAAAAAACAGAGAGTTAGAAGGTGGACACTTGTTGGAGAAGATTAAGCTGGCTCATTCCTTAAGAAATAATTGTCCTACAGTCAGTACCTTTTGTCGATTCTACAGCCAACTGACAAGAGACAGGCTGGACAAAAAATGATAGCCAGGTATGTTAATAAAATCAAGTTCCAACAGGTTAGTGAAAGCAACTTACATCCGCCCACACTAACGAGATGAAAACAAGCTATCACTAAATCGCATTCATTTCGCTGGCTACGCTCTCGTGACTCCCAGATTGTGGCTGGATGCAACAGGTGAAATAGTTGAATCTAGTGGTGTGAAGCTTGTCGCCAGTTGAACGGAAAATTTGAGGAGCGGACTACCGAAAGCCACAGATAGGTTATCCTGCAAATGCTATCCTAAGTTGCCTGTTTGCAAGCTGAAAACACTAAAGTGGCAAGTTTAGATAAAAGTTTCATGTATTAGATTTTAAGTATTTTGAAAGAACACGATCTGGATGGACGAGAAATTCGCGCAAAAAGATGATATGGATAACCACGCATACAGCATCATCCTTACTTTCGCAGCTGGAGGAACGTTTTACGGTCGGCACTTCTGTAGACAAATAAGTATGATGATCGGCACGTAAAAGTAACCACAGATCGACGGATTCGGTTTCAATACTCCGAGACAACCTAAAAAAAAGAGGCAGTTAAAAAAAAACTTGTACACAAAACTGACTAGCATATGCACGCCAGTCAGCAAAACGCAATGTTTCCTGGAAAACCACCAAGGTGTGATTAATCCGTACATCCTAATCCTTTTAATCACATGAAACACAAGTGCGATGCACTGAGGACACTATTCACTAGAACGCGCCAAACCTAACTATCCGACTGAGTTGCTCAAAAACTAGCGATTTGCAAGACGACTCGGGCGATAAATGAGTACCCGGAATGCTCCATAAAACGACAAGGCAAATCGGGAACGAAAATCGGTGAGAATGACGAGACAGCTAATAGGTATAAATTGAACTACCTATCAAAGGATAACGCGAATGGCTCAACGTATTGCCTCTTCATCAAGACGGATTTACAGTGCTGCACAGTCAGACACACAAACCACCTCGGGCTCCAGTAAAAGCAATTCAACCTGTTGTTGTCAATCCAGAGTGAGAAGAAAATTCTAAGGTAGAACCTCAAGAACGAAGGAACATGTATTCAGGTACATTCACAAATGGATCTCACGATCCGAAGCAGAATTCATGAAAAGCGTAGGATTCCAGCTCTGTCCATCAAAAGACCAATCAACTCAACAGACTACAACATGGGAGGAGCCACAACCTTGAAGGTCATACAACGTAATAACAACCCACAGATCTTGAGATCTGCAGAGACAGCTGTGATATAACGGCTCAAACCTGTTTCATGCTGTAGGACTAACCTATAACGAGTATCAATCAGGTTTGGCTTTACTCGTGTTTCATTCACAAACACTGTTGTAAGAGTTGATTTGAGACTTCTCGGTTTGGTTGCTTGGTACTGATGCGCCATTACGAAATGTCGATATCCACCTTCTAACTATTACGTTCACATTACTGAAGCGTCATGAATGTTTCAAACTTCTCGAAATAAGCAACAGCATTAAAGCACGTTCTTTTCTGAGGATCTCGGAATTATCCGTAACGTCACAAAAATCAACCGGAGTAAATGAAACCTCTTAAGACTTCCACCGTAAGCATTTAGATAACCAAATGTTCGCATAACTTATTTAATGTGTCCGAAAGAAGTCAGTAGAGGTGCACAATAGTTAGCTTCCCCGAGTGGTGAGTGGAGTAGAATAGTGAGAAAGATACACACGGTAAACTAAGCATAGTTGAAATCCATAGTGGAGAGGAAAAGAAGGACCACAACTCACGGTTGTCGTTTTGTTGAACGTTCCTGCACTTTTTTAGCCTGAATGACAAACAAGAATGTACTCGAAAAGCAAAACCACAGGTGCTCACCCCAAAACTCGTGGGCAAACCTAACCGACGAAGTTCGGAAACCAAGTCAAAGTCTTCATCCAACTCAAAATCATTCCGCTCGACCCTGACAGATGGCGAATGGAATGAGTGGTTTACAGGATTAGCAAGCGGTTTCCGCACATCAAATACAGATTTGATAGATGGTTTGGCTTGATGAACTCCGTTTAAAAAGCTATCGTCAGAATCACTAGATGAGTCCGAATGATCTTCGCACAAGACCCGAAGTGTATGCGCAACGGAAACACAGTATTTCTGAGGTGGCAATGTATAGTTCCGTGTATCCAGCGGTCGTGTAGCATGACTTTTCGGATCCCTTGCAGTGTGCTGTTTATTGTAAGTCAGAAATGGACTAGAGCTACTGAAATCACCACTACCAGTAGTAACATGTCCACGAACGAACGGAGTGGAATTTTTTTGATCCTGGGCAGTTAATGTGTTTTGGGGGCGTAATCCTTTGTACTGGTCCCTGAAACAAAAACAATTTGGGTCATTTAAAAGGAAACGTACGCCAAAAACGCCCGCGTGAACAGTACTGAAGTCATACGTCCTTGAGCGCATAGGTGTAACCTAGCCATATCTCGTACATGTTTCATTTCCATTGCAGTGTCAGTCAGTAAATGAGACAGAAAGTTCTGAAATGGACAGGAGATCAATAAATGACAAGTAACGCAAATCAATGGTTTTTAGTAAGAGAAGTGCCTTCGGAAAGAGGCCAGAGTCTCCACACGCGCACCAGAACGAACTATCTAAACGTTCATACTGAAAAAGAACATCAACGAGTCTGCGGCGGTTCAACATTTTACAGCACGAAGGTAGCTTGCCTTAAAATTTCTGTCTGATTCCGTTAATCCTTTTCATTCTGACTCTTATAAAATGCATAAACACACCCTCAACCTACTCCTCTTTCAAATCAATATACGCGCGTACCCTTGGATACGATTCACCTGTTATCCCCTATTTAACACATTCGTTTGTTAGTCTCGAAAGAGTGCATAAAACAATTTCCTGGTGTGAAATCGGACGTAAAACCCCATTTTTATGGTCGATTGTTACAGCTAAGCTGTTCCACACTTACAGATAAGCATTCTGAAATACCTACCTGCAAAGTTTAGCGTAGGATATTGCGAAATGAGTTTAGAATTCAATTCAACCAAGAAACAACCAAGTAAAAAAATGATAAGATAACGGTATGTTATCGTTTACCTAAAAATACTGGTTCGCAGAACGGCAAAAAGTCGACAGTCAAACTGAAAACCACTCACAACTGACCGCAGTCCTCACACTCTCATTGACATTTTTATCAGCTCCTTCCGAACAGCAGTGGACTCGGGATGCACCCTTGTCTCACGAAAGCGCAGCCGTGGCTAGGATATACACATCTGACGAGCTCTAACAGAAGCGAAACTCTAGTCTAGCATTCTAGTTTGAAAAGCGTTCGCCGAAAAGTCTGTGATAATGCTAGTGCTAAGAGCAACTGAGCAACATTCAACGTGTATCAACCAAATGCTATAATACTTACCAACAAAAATGACATTTCTATTTCCGCAAATATTGGTCGCTTTGGCAAGTTATCTAAATGACAGTAAGTTCCGGATAGTGCGCGATCAGCAAGTGGATGAAGGGAACAAAGAAAGGACGTGACTCATGAAAATCATCATCACAACGATCTTGAGCCTGACCACAGGATATTGCAGAGCGCTTGACCCATACCGCCACCCTGACGTGGTCAGGATAATGCACTGCATCGATCCGGGGGGATATGGTGACTGGGACTTCGGTCCGTTCAGTTGCAACCTTATCAGAAAGGCCAAACAAAAGCAGCAAGACAACAGATGCATTCAGATGCACTACGAACGTATGCATCAACCATATCTTTTATTCGGACCTGGCCAGTCTCCTTCGATGGATACGTAATTCTGATACAGCTATTTCAACCGAAAATAAGAACGCTCAGGTAAACTGCATTAGTGGCCGTGTCTGATATAGGTGGCAGGTTTGGGGTACCATAATGCTACTCGAAAATTGCCGATGAGTTGTTGCAACTGTGCGCTGAGCATACCTTCAACATAAGACTACACCTTCACAGGGGTTGTCGACTTACGCATCTCGACGACCTATTGGGCTAAACTGGACGGTGTGGCCACCACACCGACAGAGTCACTCATGCCAGGCAGGCCAATAGGTAGAGGTCTGACAAACCAGTCTCCTGGTCCTCCAGGTTGGGGGTTGGAAGAAGGTTGGCATCTTTTTCCGGAAAAAGTACCAGTTCTGGTACATTGCCACCCAACCGCTGCCTTGCGGTACAGGCTTTTGAGCCAAAGGCTTTGGTTGAGAACCCTAATCGTTCTCTGTCTAGGTCTGGGCGTCCTGGCAGTATCTCAGCCCACACACAACCATGAATACTCACAACTGTTAATCCATACTGCATCGACCCTCTCGCAGTATAAACCGGGTCGCCCTATCTGCTGCATACAGCAGGGTGGATAGGCGAAAACATGCTACTACTGACCCTCCCCCCACTGTCCTATCAAATTTAGCTCTCAGGCCCCTCCCACCCATTTCTTGTATTACTCTGCACGTCCCAACAGAGTGTAGCTAACTGGTAACAACCGGTAAGTTCTCTCTTACTTTCAGCTTCAGGCCTCCCTCGTCCCTTGCTTAGACCTGGAATGCAAATTAATATAGGTGTTTTCAACGTTCGCACTCTAAAACAGATAGGTCAACAGGCCGCTCTCGCACGAACGTTAGACTCGTTGAATGTCGATGTCTGCTGCATTTCGGAGACTAGAATCCAGGACAGTAGTCAACGTATGGAACTAACAGCGCCCACACTGTCTACCCGATATTGGTAATATACTTAGGTCGACCCCACGGTCGTCGCTACCGATCAGGCCGGAGCAGGGTATAGTCCTCAAAACGACGGAAACAGCCGCATTGGTAGATTGGATTACCTGTTAACCAGTAGACTTTGCGCCGTCCGTTTGGCAGGTTGCGGTAAACCAAGCTCTAGACACAAAACTATCAGATGTCTTTCAACTATGTCTGTTTACGATGCAACTTACTGCAGTGACGCTGGCGTCAAGGGTACCTTTCATTTGGATCTCACCGCTCTCCTTCGGTCGACATATGGTTCTGATATAGTCGTTCTGGTCGGAGATATGAACGCCCAGGTCGGCCGCCTTGGTGAGGCCGAATCTCGTTTAGGTGGCAGATTCGGGATAACAACAAACCGCTTGCGAAATGGTGGGCAAATGTTACATCTATGCGGTGAGTATAAGCTAGTTTCAGCCAACACCAGTTTCGGGCATCGTGCACGTCAATGCTATACTTGGCGCCCGCCTTCTCCGAATCAGGCCTGGTCTCAGATAGACCACATAGCCGTTAGTTATAGGTGGCGGGGTTCCATTCAAGACTGTCGTTCTTATTGGAGCACGTACTTGGATTCAGATCATGCGTTGGTACGTTGTCGTTGTTCTTACTTTTGCTGGGCAACGACCCCACCGACAGCAACGGTTAGCTGTTGAGAAACTGGCTTTACCATCGGTAAGCATAATTACCAAACCAGCTTAGAAAGCTGCCTTAGTGGTTCTCACTCCGAAGATCCTACAGGTTACTGGACCTACATTCCACAGGCTATGCGTGAAGCAGGTACGGTGACATGCGGCACAGGGGTACACGGGATGAACAGAAATTGGATCTCGGAGAAATCCCTGGAGTTGTTAGATGCCAGACGGAACATTCCTTCTGGTAGTTCGCATAACAAGTTCAGGATAGATATCCGTAAGAAGCTTAAACGTACCCTAAACGCTGATCGGGAGGCTTGGTTAATGGAGAAGGTCAAGGAAATGGAAACCGCTTTTGAACACCGGTACACTCTTTGAGCTTATCCGTCCAACGGGTCCCAGACGACAGTCTGTATACCAAGCTACCAGCTAGGTAGATGGCACACTCATCTATAATAAGTCCACAAGGTCATTGCGGTGGGCGGAACACTTTGAGGGTCAATTTACCTGGTCTCCTGCTTCTACCGTGTTGCCGCCACAAGCTTGTACTGTAGCACCTTGGTCGGCAGATTTAGCACCACCCATTAACAGTGAGGTTCGCAATCGCATTTCGATTCTCAAACATAAGAGAGCTGCTGGTCCAAATGATCTCGTGCCGGCGCTTTTCAAAGAAGGCGGGAAGGCGTTAGTAGAGGCCTTGATGCAGTGGCTTCAACGTGTGTGTGGACAACGGAGATCAT
>LOND01001634.1:34223-48599 GCA_014220965.1 Paragonimus kellicotti | reverse complement strand
CGATTGCAAATGTCCGTGACTGGTAGTTCTGCTAGGCCGAGTTGTTCATGCCAGTCGAGACCAAGTCATCATCATCATCATATCAGCCGTGAGACTGACCAAAGGTACTGTGGCTCGGGCTGCCGCTCACCTCAACAGTGACGTGGAATATCCTAGAAGAAAACGTTACTAAGAAGGTTGAAAATTAATAGAAGTCTAAGCAAAAGAACTAGAAATGGTATGGATGCAGGTACGCCATTGACTGCGACACGCCGCCATCTCGGATAGCGTCTCCAACCAGCGGTTTGAGTGATCACGAGGACCCCATCCAGGCAGGCGACACCTACCCACTTTACTCAGTGGAGCAGTCAGGGTTCTCATATTTCGTGACCACGTTGTCGCTTGACCACCACGTGGTTTCACCCAACTGTTGGTGGTCTCAGTATATAATGCCCGGTACGGTAAACGCTCAGCTGGCATACGGAGTACGTGACCTAACCATCGCAGGCTGTGCAACGTGAGTAGTTGACCGATCGATCGCGCATCCCGAGCGTTCCGGAATACGCGCCGGCGAACTGCCGTATTGCTCACGCGATCAGTCCACTTAATGTGGGCTAACTGGCGGAGACAACGATGGTCAAATACAGCAAGCTTGTTGATATCTTCCTTGCGAACAGGCCACGTCTCCGAACCATAGAGCAAAACAGAACGCACACAAGCATTATATACTCTTCCTTTCAGCGACAATCGAACGTCTTTTCCGACGCCACAGATGACGCAGGTTGGCAAAGGCAACTCGTGCCTTTGCTATCCTCGTTGATATCTCATCAGCAATATTACAAGCTGACGAGATAATGCTACCCAAGTAGGTGAAACTGTCCACAGTCTCAAGCGGATTACCTGCAATAAAGAAAGTAGGAGTGGAAATGCCCCAGTCTTGAAGTAACACTGCACTTTGAAGGTGCGAAGCGCATTCCATACAAACCAGCCCGGTCATTCACCTTGTTCATGGTCTGCATGTCTTCGGCAGAGGGGCTAAGTAAGACAATGTCGTCCGCGTACTCCAGATCGGTCAACCGAGC
The DNA here is from genome assembly GCA_014220965.1 of Paragonimus kellicotti. Taxonomy (NCBI): domain Eukaryota; kingdom Metazoa; phylum Platyhelminthes; class Trematoda; order Plagiorchiida; family Troglotrematidae; genus Paragonimus; species Paragonimus kellicotti. The sequence goes on along the minus strand of LOND01001634.1, from coordinate 47,538 downwards.
GCCAGGAAGAAGCTCAACACCAAGTCCACTGGACTCCTTAAGCGCACCCTCTAAAATGTCGTCCATGACAAAATTGAACAGGAAGTGAAAAGTGAAGTAATTAGTTGCATAGTGCAAAGCAGTGTTGCACCAGTTACGTTATGCTTCCCAGGTGCTCCAATCGCAGAATGCTTCCTATGTTACGATTGTTAGACCAATAGCATCAGGGTACACACGATTGACTGCAACGGTGCCCTTCCAATCGGTTAACCTGAAACTATGGTGCGTTATGGTGTGAAAATGGTTGACGTGGAAGCTTGGATTGCAACAACTCTCCTTCTTCAAGAGAACCTTGTAATCTTGAACCGTCTGCTGAATAGATCTTCGAATTAAGGTGAAACGTTCCACGTAGGATTCTATCCAAACTGAACAGCCGTCGTCTGTTACTTAGATCGTCGTGATGCCCTCCGGCACAGTCTTGAGGTGGATCTGGTTCGGGTGATTTTGATGTGTTGTGGCATTTCTGAGATCCGTGACATGCCGAGCTGCCAAGTGATAATTCCATAGGGCAAACAAAGATCGTTGCCCCGGAAGTACGTTGCAACACCGGGGTTTACGCAAGGCACAGGTGACCTTAAGCACTATGGGTCGTTTGACGTTCTTCGATAGTAGAGTGTGCTGCAATCTGGTATTGGATCAGACCATTGTCCAAAATCTTCTCCACCTTCGAACGTGCTTCCGGACTCGCACGTGCAAAACAGTGTCAACCAGGTTGTCCGCAGCGTGACGCGGCGTCACCCAGCGGCGAAAGCAGCCAGTGTTGAAGAACTAGGGATTCAGCTCAGTGGAACAGAACTGTGACCCATTACGTGATGACCAACTTCAGAGTGCATCTGCAGCTAAGGCACCTCCTCAATGCCTGAATTACGAAAGACGTGGTCAGCGTGCTTGTCATAAGTACCTCCGGTTATTCCGATTAAGAGTCAGTTAACACTGAGATGCGGCAACCGTTGAGAAACGGACCACAAAAGTCAGCAAGCACGCGCCGCCAGGGTATACAGCTGTTGGACCACAGTCTGCTTCACTTCATAGAGGCATGGGTCGCAGCTCTTAGCAGCTGTGCGGACATCAGAGTCCAGTTTAGACCGCCGGCACATTCGATTTCTCACTGCCTCTATTTTCTTAATATCTAAGTGGCCTTTGTGTAAATCATCCAGAACGGTCTTGATCAGTGATAGGGGTGTGATTAGGTGGTTGTCGTGACACAACACCTTATCAGGTAGAACAGAGTCTCTCCCGGTGTCAAAAAGTGAAGATGTTCCTTTATGACTCCCAGCTGTCAGCATTCGAAAACAACAAAGATCACCCACGAAGAGTGCTTGAGTAAGGAGGCCCACCTGAACGAAAATTGTTGCACCATTAGCATCGGGGTAAACAGATCACCCGATTGGTTATAATCAAGCATTTTAATCTGGAGGCGGCCGTCTTGCAAGCAGGGATTACTAATTATACTCACATATGGAATACCTTTCTAACAATCCGTACACAGAGTTCCATTTTGGCACTCACAGTTATTGTTTTTTTGTAGCATGTGGCTCTTATCGTCAAACTTGTAACTATTCTTCGCATCTGACTATCGTTTTTGTCGACATAACTAAAGAGAAACACAGGGTACGAGAAGTAGAATCGCACCTTATATATTCTGCAGCACCCGGTTGAGACAACTGCATGGGACAGAAGAAAGATGGAATTCGATAAAGATAGCAATGTTAACAATAAGAATAATAGTAAGCCGAATCAGATGAGATAAATATTGGACTGACATGTTATGGATGTATGGGGGTAACACTCACAATAAACCACTGTTTAAGCCCGGAATGCATGGATGCAGGTCAGACATTCCAATAATGACACATGTGGCACTTTTACACATGGGTTGAACGAACAAACAAACAACAAAGAGGTTTCTACGATTCTAACAGATAACGAGTCAACGAGTCCAGTAAGTAGGCAACGATGAGGCCATTTTTTGTGCCAATGAATATTCGAGCACGCAAATCGCGGAAGAATGCAATTCAAATTTTACTTGTGTGGGATTGGGATTACGGAAGGATACGTGCCCGGCAACAAAGCACATAAAACGGCGATTACGGGTTACATCAAAGTGGTACCATGCCATCGCAAACAATCGTCACACAGGCAGTTCAAGTTATGAATAACAACTGAGTCCAGCTTTAACAGCGTCAATCGGGAAACTTTTCTTCATCAGACGTTTGAATTACCAATGTAGCAAACGATGAATGTGACCACGATGTCACAAACTACATTGCGCTTGTAGATTAGCTAGTGGTCACTTGTCTACAGAAATTGAGGTTGATCGGAGGATGCTAAAGCTCACAATCTTACATTGGGCAGTTTAAACGAGAATCTCAGAACGAAGCTTTTGCCTAGATAATCACCTGATTGACGAAGTAATGGGGTGGTGATGTGGGAACGGTTGCATAGTTATTGGCATTCGCTCGATCGACTCAGAGGTAAGAAAGAGATTTAAGTTCCACAGATTTGTGACAAAAAAATAAAAGATGGAAAGTGCTCGTCATAGTGTCATCAATAGAAAACTGATATTTTGTAGGAGATCCTGAAATCAGTCTGCACAGAACAGGATGTTTATCCGCCTGACTCGATGTTGACCGAAAGCAACCTCTTCCCATCCCCAACAGTATTACATCCAACCGCAGCCCAGCCCCCTTGAACAACGCACTACACGTACAGGGTGGTCTGTACACTGGCCAAAACATCTGACAGATTACAATACGTGATATGGCTATCGAGCGTTTGGTTTGTTTTCTCTTTACTGCCGTTCTTTCATCGTGCATTCAACCACAAACGCTCTGATGAAGGAGTATTATAGTGTCCACAATTCGTAGTTATATTTCATAATTCATTTTTGTACGTTTTTGTATATACCGTTTTGTTAACCTCATCTGTACACTTGTTTGAAACCATCAACTCACTTTTGAATTTAATCGTCAACACGAATAAACGGGAGTTACCGCGCACCGTCTCTGTCTTCTTCATTTGTGCGGAATTTGGGCTGGTGAAGTAATTGCACGGTGAAATATTTTAGCTCCAGTATCGGCTGATCTGTCGACGCTCAACGTTCATCATCCCACGCCGCGTGTGGAATTATCTATCGGTCGTCTTCCGAACCTGCTCTCTGGCGCTGTCTTTCTCTCGTGTGGTGGCCTATTCAATTCAGCGGACCTTGACTTGTCAGTGAGTCGTTCCATTTTACTGATACGTCTTCCGTTTTATTTGTACGCATACCTTTTGCACCTATCCGTTACCGTTACAACTCTTCTTTGGTGTTACCATATTTTGGTCATTTTTATCATTTGATTGATAAGGTCACTACACCCTGTCACTTAGGCCAACCAGTCCTACTACACAGTATTCCTTTAAATGCCTGAGCATTTATCACCCCTCGGTAAACCCGTCTGCTTCCGGAGATGGTCTCTTTCTGATCCAAAACTATGAGACAGACAAGGCGACAATCGGCTGGCTTCCAGCGTTATCCCGCGTTTAGTCAGATTCATCAACATCCGTCGAGTAGCTCAGCGGGCAGTTTTGAACAAAACAAAAACGTACATGTATAAGATCCATTTTTAATACGGAAGCATGTAAGCGATTTATAAATTACTGACGACATGATATCTGGAACATGCGTATGCATGTTGACAATACAGACTATTACTGTATTCATTTGTCATCGAGGGAACCCTCACTAAACTGACGCGGTGTGGTTCAAGGAAGTATCCCACAATGATCAAACGAGGGATCAAAAGCAGCCAAGTAGGAATGACCGTACGACAACAGCCGGGATGCAGTAGCCTGTTAGTTTAAGTGTGATTGGTCCGCTGTTTACGCAAGTGGTCGTCAGTCGTAAATCTACAATGCATGGTTTGAAGCAACCACCGCAATCCAGTAAAAGGCTTACAAGGAAATTGCACCCAATTAGATTTCCACTTTACTCAATATTAAGAATTCTGAAAAGGAAATCCCGAAGACTACGAGAATAAGTGACCGCACAAATGTTTGCTGAGAGACTTCAAACAGTCCGAATAGCGACCGCGAAGCTTAACGGATTTTCAAGCCAGACCATCATTTCCCTTGAGATTGCCACCATATCATTATACCGGAAGTCAGTATCTTTTGTAGACAACTTGAGAAATCTTTTTCGAGACAAATTACTACAATATCCCTCAACAATCCCATTATCCCTGTAACTGAGATGGCGTCATGTGGTGGAGCCTTTTCTTACTTATTGATATTAATTACCTACTCTTCTGTACAAGAAACATCAGTGCATAAAGGATGGGAACTGTAAAACCAAGTAAGCATACTCAATAAATCGCTGAGTGTAAACCATTCTTCAATCGACGTGTTCGGGGTACCTGAACTGTTTCTCTCGCAAATGAGAACTGAAATTTTTCGTCCGTTAGATTCCGTTTGCTTGTTGTGACACACAACTTACCAAACCGATAAACAATCTATCGTGCATAAACTGAAATCACTGGACTGGACCCCAAAACACCGCTGTGTGCACTGAGAGACTATTGTTATGCTTTATGGGACACGCTGTCGTGCATGCACTGTGGTGGGCGACAGTCAGTTTTGTTCAGAAAGTGAGCGAAATGGCCCGGTGATCTATAGCTTTCACATGAACAGATTGGAAATAATACGAACAGTGGAGAAGAATCTTGATAACAGTCGCCACACAACGGTTCATGAATTGAGATCACAGCTGCCGTTGATGTTGGAGAAGAGACCCCTCAATGACACGTTTTCGACAGGGTTGATGTGCGCAGCTGCATGGGGGCGCTGTAACGATGGCAGCACTGTATTTGAAAAGTTCGCGGTCGAACCCAATAGCAGTGGATGCTGTCAAGCGCGATCTGTGTTAACTGAGGACAGGAAATTGTCGGACTACTGCGGCTAAGACCACAGTATCCAATATAATCATCAGAACCGGAAGTTAGTATCCTATAAACAGCCGAACGCTGCTATCGATCCATCTGGAGAAATTTTAGGGCGTCATTGAACCGACATGCGGTTTGTGACTATGAGAGATAGAAAACTTAAAAACTGAAGTATATGAACGCGAGCATACAGACAAGTAAGAACATTCTCAGGTCAAACGGATGAAACCAGCGCACACAAGTACGTTCCACTGGTCAGTGTGAGTGGCACCAGCCCCTTCCAACAACCACGTACCATGGCTTGTTAACATTAGGGAAAGCAACTGTAACGGAACTACCAGAGGGAGGAAACGGCTTGTAATTGGATTATACATAAAACAGATCACAGATAGAATTGATTGGTGTGCTAAGCTGATAAACAAGTCCCACAGGGCTGAAATGGTCGTTCGTTTTGCAATCCAGCAGTCGCGTGATAAAGAACGCAGGATGTATTGAAACCTAAGCGATGTCCTAGACCTATCTTGAAGAATGCAAAGCTATGGACAGAATGTAAAGAAAATCATATCGCCAAAAGCGGTAATGACAGTGCTAGACGTTTCATCCTAAACTGTATTCCAGTATGATTCTTAAAAATGTGCACATCAAAAAAGAAGAACAACGCGGCTTCTACGGATAGCGGTTCACGAAACCGGGTACAAATAGCATGATACCTCGATTCACAGCTCCTCGTCACTTAACATTCACGTGACATAACGCATGTATACCAGCCCTAAAATGAAGTGCAGGGCCTAATCCACTAGTTCCCCTTCAACAAATTAAACAAACACCCTACCTGCATGACAGCCACAAACATTTCGGTTGGTCAGCTTCGTGATGTCGGTGATGTTCAATTTGAAATAATCCCGATCTTCAAGATTCAATCATTAACTCGTAATAGGCAGTGAGAACAACTGGCTGTATATCTAACTACAAGACGATCGCACATTTCGTACCTGCATAAACCTTCCGGTCAAGCCACCTCGAAAATAAATTGCAGACTCGGATTTCGCGCTTGTTCGAACTCACTGAGCCGTGTTTCAATCCGAACTGTCACCAGAACTCACATCGTCATTTCTAACTAGGAATAAACGCTCATGCGCAGTAGTGATCATTGCGACTAGACTTAGCAAGTGTGATTTTTAACTACACTGAAAACGACCTTGCAATTCTACCATCTGATCGAGTTCACGGCAGCTGCAGAACATACTTCATTAAATCATGAACACTATTTGCCGTTACTTAATCGATTTGTGAACCACGAACTACCGTGACATGAATAGTGTTTTTAAATTTACAATACCATCAAGAATTTAGAAGCAGACTGAGTTTCCGCACGTTTTCTGCAAGTGTCCTTGATACTTACACCGGTCTACGGATTTCGTTAGGTCTCATATAAACAGAACAAACAATTCGCAAATAAGTCATTAACTATCAACTTCGGAACCTGCCGTTCATATCGTAGGAAATGTGATCAATGTACATAGACCTTATTAATGACAACCGCCACGAAAGCGGCTGTGTGCTTCCTGTGAATTTCAAGCAAAAACACATACCACATACGCCACCTTACTCTGTACAACACCTGTATCAATAGAATAACGATAAAAGTTTGAAAATGTCAGGCAACGTGTCCACAATATGTTGTCTATCAGCTTGTCTGATGTCATAGTTAGCAGACGGACAAGATTTGAACAGACACACCACGAAAGGTTCAAACAGACCGGTAAAAGTCGAATAAAACAATTGCACATAAACGCGAAACTTACCACCAGATTCGTAATTGCAAGAACGGCCAGTGGAAGCAGTAGAAAGTAGAAGACAGCAATTGACATCTCGGCCGTGCAAACTGGGCTTGGATAGAAGAAAGTTATAACAATTCTCTTTACCAAACGTGACAATAAAGAGAAAAGATAAATTTATAAGCAAGGCACCTCCTCCTTAGATAAAATGGAGATAGCATACAGTTGCAGTGAGCACATTTATCCTGAGTTGAGTGGTAACATAAAATAGCAAATGTAATATGACAAACGAGCGGAAAATAGTAAGTGTGAGAGAAAAGGAAGAAAACAGAAGAAAATCAATTCCGTGTACATACATATTACCAGCACGAACGTCAGTGGCTTCTGTTCTTTGCTACGTCAGACAGCGTCTTGCTTATCCAACTAATCCTGGCCCTTCAGCCGGGAACATTCTGTCAAAGCAAGCTTCAGCGTCAGAACGTTCACGCCTCCAAATCAAATAATACACAGGTCAATAGGCTGTTTGTTGTATGGCTCGCCATCCGCAAACAAAGTGCGACGAAGTAAGCAGCGAGTTGGCAAGCGTAAGGCGTGTAAGAACAGCGAAGCCCGTGAGACAAAGTCACAACGGTCGACAAAACGTATCAAGTCCGAAGACATGCCGACGAACTTCGACACTGCTGACACAGTTTCCCACCACGTGCCACTACTGTCTCAGTGACACCAGTGGTCAAAACAGGGACAAGCTTTGGACATACACCGTTCTGATGGGCTAGGTTTTGCAATAAGACTGTTCGTACACTTGCATTATACACTCGGTCATCTACAGAAGGAGTGCGATGACTCCGGTGTCACAGATAGGGTAAGTTGATAAACGCCATCCAAACATTAACTAAGCAATTTGTGATCTCATATATTCTATCAACGTTGTCACAGCTTACCAGTCTCATGGACTTCTCGACTACCGTCAAAGGCTCACCATTGTGAATGCGAACAAACACAGGTAGAAACAACACTTTGCAATTAGAAGAAGCAAGGACCATATCCAACTGACAAACTGAGGCTTCTAATTTGCTTAGAATGTTCCGGGACCCCGATGACCCACCGGAGATTCGAACGGTGCTGTCTACCTACTCTGAGTACTGAGATCTAGTAGGCGTAAGTATTTCCACACCCCCACATTCACAGTCCATTAGGTCGCAGTCCATGATCTTCAAGAGTAGCATAGACCTATTTACCAACTCAGTGTTTACACTGTGAAGCCTGTGGAAAAACAATAAAACTGAAAGTGAACGAAATTTCCAGAGTGTAGATGTGTTGGGTAAGGAATAGAACGAGGAAGGCTTAATAAGACAACATAAAAGCATTACCTGATATGGATGACTGAAAGGCACAGCAGTTCAGAGAAATGATAAAAGCAAACGCGACTAATCCCTAAGAGTACTTGCCATTACAGTAATAAGAGGAAGAAAAAGACAAGCAACATATTAAGGTGAGACAGATAAGTTACGGATAGAACAGTAATGAGCTATAAGGTCTTCTCCTGAAGATAAAAGAGAGAGATGTGCCGGGCCCCCTCAAATGAGGGGACAGCGGTTCAAGGCGAGATATATTTTGAATTTATAAACTACAAGTAGGTGACAGAGACTGATGAAGGCGAACTGAATAGAATAAAAAGCAACCAGCCGATTAGCATCTAAGAATTGGTCAATGGAAGCCGCATAAAAACAGTAACAATCAACTGACAAAACAACAACTACAGGGAAACGTAGATCCATTAGGTCAAATAACAAACGGTTTTCGTACCTACAGAGCTGTACGCATGATACTTATGGTTTTTGCACTAGTTTACTAGGATGGAATTCGTTGAAGTGACCAGGGGGAGGAAAGCGTTACACCTTTTTTAATCTAAAATGTCTCGATATAACTTTTCTGTTAATCAACGTCAGTTTGGGTTTGCCAGAGGAGTTTCTTTTACACTGTTTCATATGTTCTTCAGTCGTTGAAACTAGAGAGAGCATGCTAGTAAGATAAGACAGAGTGAAAACAATACGCACCATAACGAGGTCTCAACATCGTGCGAGGAATTACCTTAACGGGTAATCTGAACGAGTCCGATCAACAAGCTCAATGGACCACTGCAGCCGGAACATAACGGAACAGCGGAGAGCAGAGATGTGACTCGAAAAGAACAGTCGCGGAATTCTGGCGAGCACAGTCATGTTTCAGATATGCAGACTGAGTGTTTATTGGTCCAACTCGTTTGAGACACCCGTTAGTACGAACCATCGAACAGTGTTGGGGTTTTAACGTAATGTCTTCGTTTTCATCTGGTACGAAGTGCTATCCATAAAAAACTGAAAGCGTGCCGGTGCCACACATAGTATAAGCTGGCGAACTCTGTCAGAGCTTTAGCCATATAGTTAGTGATCGCGTTAGCCAGTCCATCAAGGATTGAAGTGACTCCTCAATTAAATGAACCTCTCGGCGATCGCCAAAGTCTCATTACTAAGGATGAGATCAAACCTACGATACTAGTATGTATCATTTCAGATGAGTCTGAAGACGTGCAGATCAGTAAAAGGGAGGCATCTTTGATCGCCCTAAAAATGAAATTTATGTGAGTAATAGCGGTATCGAGACTTTCTAGAGTGAGTAAGTTTTAATTCAGCCGGAACCCCAATAAGACTGCGATAATACACACAGTATACATGGTGAAAAAAAATCGAAATGCAGCCCTACCAACTTGGAATAGGTCAAAGGAGAATCGTACTCGTCTGTCGGATCGTTATGCAAGATAAGGTTCATAAACCGAACCAGGGATAGAGATGGTCGACCAAAACAAACTAGCATCGGGTATGAATGTTTGAAACGGTCGTTTGAATGTTCGCATCAATTGCACCAAACAAACACACAAACACGTGGTGAACAAAACTTACAGGATGCAACCGATACAAACAGAACTTCCTCTGCAGTAACAGCTACCTTATCAAACTTACTCGTAAACAAATCAAGTCAGAAGCAAGACTGCACGTTTTACGAGTAGCAGTTCGCCAAGTATGCATCACCACCACACCGCGATTGACACTGGCCAGGGTGGGAAATGGACAACTTTGTTCGGGAGTATGTTCGACAACTTGCAAAGCAAATGTGCCTGGGTTGTTCGTATATTCGACCAGTACCAGCTGGGCACGTGAGCCCATCGAATCTCCATCCACATCCGGAATCCAACAATCCCAATAACGATTACCACCACCGCAACTGGCTTGAAACCTGACCAATTTGTTCAAAGCCTCAAAACTGAGTGTCAATTCAGAATTGTCTGATTCGTTGTGTGAAGTGAGTAGAAAAGCCTTGAAGTCAACCTAGACGGATCGCAACAAGGCGAAATTAGAGAAGTATATCCTCAATCTATGCACACGAACGACGTTTCACATCACATGACACAATGAGTTACGGTATCCAGGCACGAGTAGAACGAACTCAAAACAGCATGGTTTCTTGAGATGCCCTTAGGAATTTAACAGAGTTGAATCGAAAAACTCCGATATTTTGAGGATGGAATGTTAAAACAATCATTAAAAACTGAGAGCTGGCAAACACAACGGTATACATTAACATATACATACATACATATACATACATTACCGTATACATTAACCGCGAGTAATTGAGCAGCTACGAGCGTCGTTAAGCTCAACAACTTTTCGTTATCAGATATTAAAACAGAAAACAAAGTAAGCATGAAGGAAGAATCGCCTACTGGACTAGGTTGATAACAGGGAAAACAAACCAAAAAATTCCACCGCATACACATCCGTTCAGCCGAGTTAGTCAGCTAAAGACTACGTGCCGCGTAAGGTCGTTTCTTACTGCAATCACCGCATTCATAGTAGACCACTAAATAAAAAAAATCGAGGGTTATCCAAAGGCATTTGTCCACTTTAACGTCGCCACTGAGTAGGTCCTACAGACATCAATGAGAATGAATGGTTCGGTAGCGAGAGAATAGGGTGTCTGTTGTCTACGAAAGAAATAAAGTTCAATATTCGGAGCTGACAGAGTAGACAACGTACAAGTCAGAATTGGATCCCGTATGAGACAGATGCCGTTACAAATCATAAGCCGCAATTACGCCAATGTCTTATAGAATATGGACCGTAAAGAGACCACTACAGAAGTAAAGCGTACAGCAGCCGACAAAACATATAGGTATTCAAGTTGAACATCACCCACAATTGATCGCAGCTGTCGCATTCCCATAGACTTTCCAGTCGGCCCCTTTCGAAAAGAAGCACTAGACTCGAGTTTCGCTCTCATTTGAGCTCATCAGTAGTGAAAGACAGTAACTGTGTCTCCCGTCGAGGCGATCGGGCAACCTGATCATTACTCACAAGCGAAAGTGGTTGAGCGTTCACATATGACAATTCGGTCGTGCCTAATGTGAGGTCAATGGCGCAGTGGTAAACACGGTTGCCTCATGAATAGAATGGCCGGAGTTCTAGTCCCGGCAGTGGCAAGGATATGCACTACTGATGAGCTCAAATGAGAGCGAAACTCGAGTCTAGTGCTTCTTTTCGAAAGGGGCCGACTGGAAAGTCTATGGGAATGCGACAGCTGCGATCAATTGTGGGTGATGTTCAACTTGAAATTAACCAAATCCCCTACTACTCATCAACAAAAAATATTGACGACACATCTGTGTTGCAAACCCTCGAAAGAATACGCCGGTTCGTCCACAATATAGTAATGCGCTTGATAGAAATCGGATTCTCCTCCTCGTAATAATTAACACGGAAAATCTTGGTCCCGAAAATAACGCGACTGTCCCGTTAATTGCTCCCAAGACAAACCAAAGGACGGGTGCAAAAAGTAATTTTGTTCCGCTCTAAGGTGTGAGTAAGGAAAATTACAGGGTATTTATATGGTGCATAGCGACCTACAAACATTCTCGAATCAGAAAATCGAAGGACAGTTGCCAAAAATAGTAGTTAAGGTCACTAAGCCACCAATGAGCATAGCGGAATAAAGGTCGAACAGGTAAAAAATAGCGAAGGTTACCTCTCGACTGTTCACGACATTTCCGCTCATTCTGATTGGATAAAATCGTTTTCTCGAGGAAGAAGGTGGTTTTGGATGGAAAAATGGATTCCCTAATAAAATGTTTCCTTGTTCACCCATGAAAGTAAAACCTCAGAGCTGATGGATACTTTTGTCTACCTCAATAAGTGTAAGTGTTGACAAAGATGTCAGTAGAGCGATCTGAAATTTCATTTCAAGAGCCAACTGATGTTCGTTGATCAGCACCATCTATGGAAACGGAAGTACACTAACCATTCAACGAAAGGACCAGTGTAATCGGCACACGCACAAGTTCTCTCATTTATGTGATCAAAAGACTTGATCTATCCGTGCAAAAGATGGTTACTAATTATGGGAGACGAACCACTGTTGTCTGTGCACAAGCGACGATGGTGTATAGTAACAGCATAGCTTGAACGTCGGAACAGTCGGACATAAAAGAAACCGAAACAGACAAAAGTAACGCGCCCAATAGTCATCCATTTCATTGGCTCACATATATTCCTTGTATATCACCCTAACATCCGACTTGTAGAGCTGTAATGGTGAGATCGGGGTAACCTGGAACAGATACGACGGCGACCAGACTATAACGTGCCACCAAAAAATGGAACAAGTAACGTTAGAGCTTTGTTGAAGTGAATCAATGTTTTTGTCTTAATGAAAATACAAATGCCCGCTGCATTCACGAATAAAAACGTTGTAAGCTACGGTACGCACATTTAAGTGGTGATGCTCGTGCAGGAAATTCTCACATTTGCTATTGGTTATCACTCACTTGCTAACGTTCTCAGTTCGCTTCACACATAAAATACTAGAAAGCTACTGAAGGTTAGCACAGAAAGAGTCTTGTTGTAAATCCTCGAAAGAATAGGTTGGTCAATACACGGTACAGTAACACGGTACAGTAATACGCTTGACAGAAATCGTACAAAATCAAATCTTGTCTCCTCAATGAATAACCTGTGAACTAAAATGCACGCTTTGGTATGTACCAGCATACCGTACAAATGTTGGGTTGCACTAAACACATTGTCAAGAGTGCGACTGGTCAAAATATTAAGTACAACCCTATAAACTACACTCCCAGCTGTTATAATAAAACGCATCGACCGCCATGTGACACACCAAGTTGTATAGGAGTTGAATGATATTGTCAGATTGCCCCAGTTCAGACAAAAGTAGACGGAACAACCGGAGCGCTCGTACTGTGTAACCGGTGATCGACATCGTTAAAAATTAGTTACCCCGAAAAAAAAAAACCAATAGGAATTAAGAATACCAACCACACAAATTTGTTTAGTTAGGATAAACCAACGGAAAAACAGAATGTTAGGTTAACTAACTTGAACTAAGCGACCGTAAGTGAGTAGCAAGGACTTGGACAACCCATAACGACATTCGAGCATTACTGTAGTTAGCCGACTGCAAAGTATGATCTTTCACTCCTCCTAGCCTAAAAAAATGCATACTCTTAATAGAATACCGCATTAGTTG
>LOND01001633.1:66836-81129 GCA_014220965.1 Paragonimus kellicotti | reverse complement strand
GTGTGTGAATGCGATAAGTGGGATGATCCTAGTGTTTTTTACATTCCGACTGTCAGAATGTAGATAGAAAAACCGTCAGCTGTTCAGATAGAGAAGTGTTTGTTATGATTAAAACGGAGGAATGCAAACCAAATATGTGTGAGCCGTTACAAAATGGATTGGTTCGTTAGGTATTTCGCTCGCAAGGTTTGTTTGACAGAACTAGCACGTACGTAGTTTAACGGTTACATAAGCTTGTTTCAATAGCAGAATCCGTACTACCCCCTGCGTATAGTAAGGCTTGAGGAATCTCTCCCCTGTAAACAAAATGTTCTTGATCTGTGCTGTTTCTGTTTCGTTGTAGAAATCAACAAGACTTCGTTATTAGCCGCCAAACAGTAATGTCCTCCAAATCCAGCGGTCAAGGCCGCAAAATTGCTCGTTACAGACGTAATTAGTAGGGAATGAACTAAGTATGTAGCAGACTAAACTAAGATACGAAAACTGACAGCGCCGCACACAAAGTTGTTTACAGTCACTTGCGAGCTTTCTGTTAGTCTTTGTGATCGTTCTACCGTTCAAATGTCTACAAATGACAGGCTGTCATTACAGTCTCCTCGCATATAAGTAAATGATCAAAGAATCCGGTTCCGCTGTAAGCATAGTGTAATTATTGTCGTATTGTTGATTCACGAATCTGTTTTATCGGTTTCATTTTCATAAGAAAACAATACGAGTGGTTTAGCTAATTACCTCAGTCTAATTGTTTCCTCAATGCCAGTTTACAGTATCTCTCATTTTCACCATTCATTATACAAACAGTAAGTATGGGTTTTACGTAAAATTTTCAATTACGTTTTTCTAGTTATTCTATCCTTCCATAGTAAAGAACTTGAAAATTTATATTTCGGCAACTCATCGAGCCCGTGTCACATCAAACAGCGCTTTTCTTTTCAGTACCTTTGTTGCTGCTGCGTGAGTCTGAAGAATTTAATTACTGGCTTCCTGGTTTAACCAATTCAAGTCAATGAACATCTGCCAAAAGTCAGGGATTCCTCATTCATCGAGTCCTCGGCTAACCTACAGCGAATTAAAACCAAAAATGTTATTGGTCTCCCGGTGTTTCAACCCTCTGGCATGGCACTTAATGAACAAATTAAATCGGAAGTTCACAGTAGGCAAGTTTCATAGGGAGTAGCTCTCAAGTGACACAGGTTGCTGTTTGACATGCATAGTGTGAGACGGATTCATGAGCTTAAGAATCAGTTGAGGTCACCACGAGAAACCCAGATGAGAATAGAGTTAGAGGAGTTACTGTGTGTGTGTGTGTGGCACTCGAGCTTGTGCGTAATTATTGCAATCTGGTCGTTGCTGGTGGTCCAAGTTGTTGCGACCGTGTGTGTTTGTGTGCTTACCACCCTGCAGTAGTATTGGTGTTAATATGTGTTGAATTTATAGGTGTATGGCTTTTGAGCATGCGCGTAGCTACTACAATTCGGTCGTTGCTCGTGGTCGACGTTGTTGCAGTTGTGTGCGTTCATGTGTGTATTACTCGCTGCTTTGCAGTACAAGCATTAGAGAAGAAAGAAGACGTATTGCGATATGTTAACATTTCATTTACTCTCATCAGTCGCAAACGTAAAACATGCCAGTTATATACATCATACAGATAAGGAACACAGGGACTAGACACGCCTACAAGCACACCAAGTATTATGTAATCACGACCATGGCAACCCGATAGGTTGCCTCAACCACTTTTGTGCACATAACGTCGGCTGGTAAGTTCGGATGAGCATCGCTTGCAGAAAGAACAGGAAAACATCCTTCTTTTGAGCCGTCAGTATGGGCTCAGTGCTCTTCTTCACCGTATTATGTGCCTCAATGAATTTGTCGGGGTATCCATTTGCTAGTAAAGTTTGTCTCAGCAACTCCTGTTCTGTCTGCAGAGTATCCGGGGTGCAAATACACCTGGCTCTATGAACCAGTGCTTACGACTAATGAGGGTAAACGAAATGTCAAAATATCGCAATAAATGTCTTCGTTCTGCTCTGATGAAGTGGTTAAAGGGAACTCAGTGTTTCAAACAGGCATTAGGGACCAAAGGCTTTGGTTGGGGGGCCCTGATCACTCTCCTGTCTAGATCAGGGCGTCTTGGCAGTATCCAAAGCTTATTCACACCATGATCACACAACGCAAACAAAATTACACACCGCACCGGTCGTCACGCAGGATAAACCGGGTCGCTCTATCTGCTGTTCGCTGCAGAGTGAATGAGGGAAAATATGCTACTGTCCAACCTTCATCTCCCCTAATGACTCCTCCACCAACATATTTAGGGCAGACAATGCTCTAGTCTCAGTAACAAGACGACCAACTCGAGACACTCCCGGGGAGGCAAGGCGATTTCCGTTGAAACATGGGATGTGCGTGCGCTACTAGATCAACGCAGAACATCGAACCGCACTGATCACTATGGAACTGGGCCGCTATGGTATTGGCGTAACAGCCTGGAGTGAGACAAGACTTGTAGACCAAGGATAAGTTGCGGGAAGCAGGTGCTGGGTACACCTTCACTGGATAGGTTACCCGGCAGACGGTGCTCGGGAGCATGGTGTCTGTTTCGCAGTCGCTGATCACACCAATGCTTTGATGATAGGCGAACCGCACGGCATCAGCCCTCGAATGCTGTCTATGCGCCTGCGACTCGGTCGAGGTAAGTGTGCTACATTTATCAGTGTTTATGGTTCAA
This sequence comes from Paragonimus kellicotti, assembly GCA_014220965.1. Taxonomy (NCBI): domain Eukaryota; kingdom Metazoa; phylum Platyhelminthes; class Trematoda; order Plagiorchiida; family Troglotrematidae; genus Paragonimus; species Paragonimus kellicotti. The sequence continues at coordinate 78,398 of LOND01001633.1, read as the reverse complement.
CTTCCTGCCCCAATGCTGGCACAGAGACCCAGTTCTATGATCAGCTCTCCACCACAATTCGCTCATCACCGGTGAGTGACTGACTGTTTGTTGCGGATGACTTGAACGTTCGAGCTGGACGCGAATTCGTAGCCTGACCGGGAGTCCTCGGCCTTCACGGCATTGGTTCAGTCAATGAGAACGGTGATCGTCTGCTCCACCTGTGTGCTACTCACGAGCTGGCTATCACGAACACCCGATTCCAGCTGGATGCGAGCGACATCACGACGTGGACTCATCCACGAAACAGTTCACTGTTATTTACTTGATTGTGCGACAGTGCAACATTCGTGAAGTGTGTATGACGCGAGTGATGCGTAGCGTTGAGTGTAGCATCGATCATAGACTGGTAGGCCAAATTGCTTATCAGTCTGTACTTTTATTGTAGATCATCCAGATAGTAGCAGAAGTTGGATGCCAAACGATTGGAGAACTGCGAGACGAGGGCTGCAATTCAGTATGTCGTTACCACTCGTCTGCAAGACGCTCCTGTATCCACTACCTCTGAGGACGTGTGGCAGCGCCCCAAGGAACAGATCGGCGTCAGACGTCAGAAACCGTCCGGACTGGCATCAGACGAAAAACGAATACAGCCTATTAGTCCAGCATTTGGTGGGAGAGAACGAATGTGGCGGCTTTCGCCACTTCACACAATCGGACCCGGCGACACAGACAAGAGAAGAAATATTACAGCAGTGCTGGCTGTCAAACTTTACATTGTCTTAGAGCGAAATCAAAAGAGCGCGCAGAAAAGCAAGATTAGTGGAATAGAAGGACTACGCGGTCGCAACACAACACAAAGCTCAAGTGATTCGGTTTAGAGTGACTCTCGGTCCATGCGTCCAGTCTAACGTAAGTTACTAGAACTGACGGTGTACGTCGGCTGTTCTGCACATGATCCGGAGAAGGACATTTAGCGCGAGGTCTGGCCCAAACACTCTGGTAGACTGCCTTATAGGCCAAGGCTGCCGTACCGCATTGACGGTGGTTGACCGTGAACAGCCTGCCGCAGACAAATCCATACAAATCTTTACTGTGCTCTCGCTCCGGAAATGGGTGTCTAGAAGTGTGCAAAGCAAAGCTGTTATTCTAGCAGACGGTGCGCAGTGAAGTGTGCATGCAATCATTCTCAATCACCATAACCTACAGGCAATACACCAGTGGTTCATACTGAGTGCTTGACTGGCGCACACAACCCGGAAAAAGAACGAAGAAAAAAGTCTTTATATAGGAAGAAAGAAGAAATTAGAGGAGGGGAAGGGGATAGTGGACCTAACTACTAAAAAATAGCTACGTCTATATTCAAACGTACAACATCAACGCGCCTTGCAGACAAACAACCGAGCTGTAAATGCAGGAGCAGAAATTGATGCCACAGAACTTCAAGGATACTATCACCATACCTTTGTTTAAAGGTAATGGTGGAAAGAACTGCCCCGACAGCTGTCGGAGTTATCAGTCTGCTGAGCTGTGCAAGCTAGGCGCTTGCAAGAATCCTTTTGAACCGGTTGAGTGCAAAGGTTTTGTAGGCAGTACGATTGATATGATTTTTGCTGTTCGACAGCTTAAGAGAAAGTGCCGAGAACGCAAACGATCCCTGTATCCCTCTTCGTAGACTTCACCAAGGCTTTGATTCCGTGAGCCGTGAGGCGTTGTGGACGGTGCTTGGTAAGTTTGGATGTCCAGGTAAGTTCGTCAATTTGATTAGATGTTGCATGATGCCAAGGAGGCGAACGTACAGTAGTATGGATCTACTCTCTAATGATGTTGACATTGTCACTGGCGTGAAGCAGGGTGGTGTCTTAGCTCCAGCTCTGTTTAGTTTATATTTTACTGCCATGTTAACAGTTGCTTTTCAGGACTCGGCGGATGAATGACGTTTAGGTAGAGTACCGGACGGATGGGCGCCTGCTGAATATCCGACGATTCGGCGCCCCAACCCGGTTACATACCTCAACGATGCGCATGCTTCTATTTCGCAGATGACAGCGCGCTGCTCGCATACAGCGAGGATGGACTTTAGCGACTGTCCGCGGTCTTCGCGATCACGGCATCCAAGTTTGGATTAAATATCAACACAGTTGAGAAAATTTTCTTTCTTTCAGCCTTCTCAGGATGGAGATGTTCTTCCTGCGCTTGCGCCTGAAATTCGCATCAACGGAGACGTTGTCGGCAGCTACACGGACTCCCGCTACTTGGGTAGCATCTTGTCCACAGATCTGTCCCCGGACCGCGAGTTATGCGTTCATGCATGGAAGGCTAATGCTGCTTTCGGACGTGTTAAAAGACGTGTCTGGAAGGATCACAGTCTGAAGATGGCCGTTAAGCTGTATGCCTTCCACTCAACGAGACTTTCTATACTAATGTACGGCAGTGAAACGGGAACACTGTATCAGCGGAACGTGTGCTGTCTCCGTCATTTCCATCTGCACTGTATAGAACTCATTTTGTTTATTCGGTGACCGGACATGGTTTAGAACACTGTGGTACTGGGGCGAGTGGACATGGATGGGATTGCAGCAATGCTGATTCTCAGTCAGCTTCACTAGCTAGGTCATGTCCGTCGGATGGGCAATGACTGTATTCCAAAACAGCTGTTCGTACGGACAACTGAAATCAGGTAGGCGAAATAATGGTGGTCAAAAGCGGAGATATCAGGATGTTATCCAGTTGAGTCTTTCACGTTGTAACATTGATTTTAGATGTTGAAAAGACAGCGTTGAACCGGACGGTCTGGAGAAATATGATCCGGACGGGCGTCCGTGAGTTCAGTGAGCAGCAATTGCGCGGCCGAGAACGGAAGCGCGCGGTACGCAAAGGAACCATCGGTGCCATAGGTCGTGGTGACATGACTATATGGCGTTGCGATGTGTGCGGCCGTGAATGCGCTGGTCGCCTCGGATTAGTAGGTCACCAGCGTACTCATATTTCACCGCCGGCCGAAACACAATGTGTGCGTTGGGGACAGGTAGGTTATAAAAATATATACGATATATTATATATAATATATATATATAATATATATATATATATATATATATATATATATATTTGATAACGGATCCTAGTGTGGATTTGAAACGTCACAATAAATCGTTCACTACTCAGTGTGTGCCCTTTTAAATACTTTATGTATATATACCGATTTTTCTCTTGTTCACATCGACCAGTCGCCACTGCCGTTTGGCAGCTGATCTGCTCCTCTTTTCAGAAACCTGGATCTCCATGGCCTTCTACCTTTTCCTTTCTACAGCTTTGTTGGTGTACTGTATGATGAATGTTTCATCTGTTTGCTTCCAGTTCAACCTTGATTGTTGTTCTTTCTCCACATCCTCTGTAGAGTACAATATCAAGTACTCTTATGATTGAACGCTTTTTGCATTATATTTTCAATATTTTTCCTACCCACTATAGACCTTTCCATTTCAGTCTCTCCGTGTTTATTTCTGGAGAAACAGTGGTTTTAATTTCGAGCTGCCCATGAATTGGTTAACCAGCATTGGCCGGCTGGACACAAAGGCCTCACTCACACACCTACTGGTCTTATTCCTTCGGGTTTACACCGGATACGTGGTGTGTGAGTGGAACCGGCAAGTGCTATATTGCAAGCCACTTGTGGTGATGGTTACGCACAGGCGTTCTTTAACTTCGGTCACCGTGACAGGCTAACCGGAATTGAATGACGCCAACCGTGTTTTTGTTGGCCTGTAGAGAGCTGCTTGATCCATTTTTCGAAATCTTTTCACTCCTAACATGCGTTATCCAGCTAGGTTGAGCATATCAACCATTACATCACTGTCAGCGAGGAAGTTTCTAAATTTTTTTACACCGGAGGTGCTTGCAGTGTCTAATAATAGATATATGGATCTTTTAACTTTATCTCAGAACGACAAATTAAGCGGTTATGCAACGCAGGCTTGGAACTTTGAAGAATTGAGGGTAGTCTGAGTCTTTTCGACTTTTGGCCCCCGTGTTCGCAACAAACTTGCAATGGATAGTAGCCTCCCGATGAAGAAAACGTTGACCTGATGGCCTCACACAAATCAAATTTGACAGTTGAGAAACTATGCTTGTCATGTGATTGTTAGTGTTGCATACCAACTCCACTTTCAAATCACCAAAATTCTTAGTCTGTTCACCAAATATATGAAGCACTGCAGGCAAGTGAGTTTACATTTAGATTCAAGTTTTGCCAGTCTATGTAGGCACCGGTTTTATTCATCATTAAGTAGGCTGTCCAGGTTTTCCTCTCTTTGTTGGTTATCTTTCGTTCGTTTTTTTTGTTAGCCATATCATGAAAACAACACAGCAAATATCAGACATAATCCGTGAGCATGGCAATAACACGGCAATAACACAAAAAAACTATATTTCTTTAGCCACTGGAAACCGCCCGATGGACACTGACATCAAAGGAACCCGAACGTCTACTAAACCTGTAGAAAAACCTCGTTTGGTTTGTTAGCACCCTGCGTATTATTGAGAACTGAGACGCTCATCAGTAGACCGTTCGATCCAAAGCCGTGTACTCAAAAGTAAACTAAGCAAACCTTACGTTCCTCCGCGGACTGGTCGACTCTCATTCAAGATTAACTATTTTGGAACTTTCTGGTCATATAGGTCATCCTGAAACAGTACACAAAAACACCACCTCTCTTAGACTATATCACTATGTTGCTGTCCATAGCGAACATTCGGGTTAACCCACTCACGTGCTATGCATAAGTCTAATAGTCACTTACAGACGTTAATGCCTTGTAGAGATACTGAGATTGTTCGTTCTTAATTTTCGAGGTCTCAAGAAATTTTATGGGATTGAAATAAATAATTTTGTGAATTCCTTTTGGTAAACAAATACTCGTATCCACTCACTGTGGTAGCCAGAGAAGACGCGTCCAGCTCCTCGCGACTCAAATGTCCGCAAATCATGATGCTTATAGATGGGTTAATGAACCGCAACAGTTGCGTAAGCATCTAAGAAACAGTGGAAGGAAAAATGTAAGCAATGTTTTTTTGGCATTCAGTTTGATCAAAGGGTATTCTGTTTATTTTTATTGTTATAGTAACTCCATACTCGTTAAGATGTTGTTTTCTGTGGCTGACATAAAATAAGCTTCGTAAGACAGCACAGATGTCGAAAGTACTTGTGAAAATGGGCAGAAGTTCAGCCTGTCTCAAAATCCCAGGTAAGTACAATCTATGGCAATGTTTATAGCATGCGTTCTTCGGTGTCTGCCGGTAAAACTCATGCTAGCGATTTGATGATCAATGTCTTTCTTCAGATGTAAGTGCCTGATGAACCTTGACGGATCCGACGTCTACCATTCGAAGCGATGTTGGGGGTGGCTCAGAGTTTTTTCCCTCCCTCCCGGCCACAACCAGTGGCACCAACCACGAAATCAGCAGTGGGCATTTACCTAGTACACCCATAATACTTACGACGGTGCACATGACCAAACTTTGAAATAACTTCATCACTGTCGATCCTACTCGTTTTCGTTCTTCTAGAATTGACCTTTTCTGATAGTTGTGAACAGTGGTGGTGTTGTTCGTAGCTCGGGTTGATGGTTTTGGTATTGGTATGTTCGCCGAGCTTGGCATTTAGGTTGCAAACGTTTCATCACCAAACGAGGTGACATCATCAGTGCGTAAGTGTTTCAGCGTATAGTTTTGAGCGTGGAGGTTGGTGAAGTTCGATGGATTCCTGCTCTTATATAAGAGCACTGATGATGTCACCTCGTTTGGTGATGAAACGTTTGCAACCTAAATGCAAGCTCGGCGAACATACCAATACCAGAATTGACCTTCTGCGACGTAATAAAGTGAACTGAACTAGAGTGAGCCTTACAATCAAGTTACCAACGCTATCTCCAACGGATATCGTGGAGTTATCAGCATTTGAATGACGTCATCGCTAGTTGAAGGGTACAGCGGATAGATATAGTCACTTGACGAGAAGCACTCAGCGTGACAAGTAGCGCAATTATTCGAACCTGGGGTAATACATGTAATAATCATGATTACGCATAAGTTTGAGAGTAAAATTCTTTAGGTATACATACTGAATTGAAAGCAATTACATTCATGCTTGTTAGGAAATCGTTAGGTCACTCATATTCGTGCTTATCCGTGATTCTATTGACCGAATATTTTGGTCACACCAATTTTTCAACACTAGATCTTCCAGTAATTAGTAAAGAAATTATTCTGAACAGTTCTGCTTGGAAGAGATAATCTAGTTCATCCTAGTAAATGGATATATTTTAGAGTAGGATGTAAGGTTGAGATTTCGTTTCTTTGTAGGCTCGTCTCATTTTTTCGCTCGGGAAGTGTTAGCCGCGTAAGGTTAGGTGACAAACCGATATTCCGGGAAGCTGTTCGCGAGTCACTTTCACAAGATACTTAGTTTGTTGTAGTCTCGTTTAAAGTGTCGGTAATCAAGAACATGCATGAATACTCTTAAGAACTTAGGTGGACACCTCCCAAGGATACACCAACGTTGGTACAGGCTTGTCAAGGAAAACACCATTGGTGACAATCTGATACACTAATCTCCCTACTTAATCTGATGTGCGCTAACACAAGGGTAATTTATACTGACCTAGTTGAGACCTCGGTTCGTACAATTCCAATCGACTATGGTCTGTATATCCTGACAACATCCCAGACCGCGTGTAACCATGTTGCTTCACAGTTACAAATGATCAACACAGGATAGCTTGCCATTTGTTTTTTGTCAGAATCGTTTGTATATAGTAAAATTTCATTTGGTCTCGTCATCTTATGACTGTAACGAAATCACACATAAATGGCAAGCTATTGTCGATATTATGCGTCTTTAAAGATTTCTGCAATTAGATCATCAAGGTCCACTAGAACGCTCGTTTGCGTTGTGTTATGCTAAAGTAGCCCTGCCAACTGAATCGTGCTCGTATCGATCGGGTTTTGTGGGCTCAAAATACTGCTGTCTTCAAGCTAACACCTTCTCCAACAGCGTTATTGCACAGGTTTACTGTTGGTGGGGGATGGTTGTATTAGGCGTTTTAGGGTTTGTTATTGCAAGCAACCTGAGAATAAGTTTACTCGCACCACTGCATTGTAACCCATGGGTGCTAAAATGTAGAATCACTGGGTGATTTAATGCGATGTGACAAACTGAGTAACAGTGACCACGAAACATCCCATTAAAACTTGTTCAATGTTATTACAGATACGCATAGTGTGCACACAACTGCTGTGCACTGTTATTATACCAACAAAACCTCCTGTGAACGTGTTGTATAGCTTTGGTGTTATTGGTTATTTGAATTTTCCAAACATTTTGCGGCACATGTTAATCATGGATAATACGCGATTTTCGTTCTATATCCACTGTTATATGTGTTTCTGGCATACGGTTCCTAAAAATGCCTCTTGAATAAATTTTGCTGGACAAGCACGTGTGTTGTCTAATGATTTTATGCATACAGTAGAATAACGGACTGAAGCCATTTTGTCTGTGCTCTGTGTGATTTGCCATTATGGATAGTGCAGAATACAATATTATTGTAATATCCCCAGTTTGTTAAACTAGTCTAGAAGTGGTTCTTCGGACAAGTTATCTGTTGAATCCAAACAGACTACAACACAGACTTATTCCAATATCATTCTCTTCGGACGTATTGGTGTGAGACATTAAGAAATGACAGGCTACAAGTCGGCACTCACTCAACAATGACAGTCTATGCAGATTTAACTCTGATACGCTCACACAAACTTTACATTACATACGTACGTATGAAGTGCAGTCGTAAAATCATAGGAAAGGTTATTGAATACACCACTGAATAACCAAGAATTGATAATGTTATAGAATACAGCAGAGACAGGTTGGATTACATTGACGAACAACTTACAGTAGGCAAAGCCAGTTTCAACATCTGAACAAGTTCCAGCCCCCCTCGTGTCCATGGCGACACGGGTGTGTTCGAAGCTCTAGAAAAACCGGATCGCAAAGAAAATTGGTTGCCACACACAGAAACTGATCGAGTATTTTTTGAAACTGGTGGCCTATATGGAACCAAGTAATCAATTATTCCTTTTCCCTGCATTGCGTAACAGAGAAGATGTACAAAATTTACAATGGCAGCTGCGTAATGACAAAGCCTTTAATAGTTATGAGTGCAGCTAAGTCGATTTTGTTTCTAAAGCAGCTCTTTCCCTTCAGAAGTTTGAACAAACCGTTAGAACACGAAAACTGGTACCAAATTTACAGTAGTATGAAGCGTCTTTTCAATATCGAACAGTTAGAGGTGGGTGGGATGGACGGCCGATTGGTGGGTTAGGAAAGGTCAAGCGCAGGGCAGGGTCAAGCTCACGAACAATTTTATCTGAACACACGCAGCCGGCTTCAGTCGATTGACTGCGACGGCCCCAGGAAATCGCAAGAATCTTGGATTGAGATGAAGTTATAAGATTAAAATGCACAGGTCGGCGTCGATGACGTGACCAGTGGTCAGGATGTCTTGCGACTGCGGACACTGGTTGCTTGCGTGTTTCAACGACATTGCCGTTCTTCGGTAATACTGAGTTCTGCACCCATTTAGGCAAATGTTCCTTTACTCGCCGAGAGGTGCTTGATCTCCAGAGTGAAGGAACATTTGCCTAAATGGGTGCAGAACTCCGTATTACCGAAGAACGGCAATGTCGTTGAAACACGCAAGCAACCAGTGTCCGCAGTCGCAAGACACATCCTGACCACTGGTCACGTCATCGACCCGACCTGTGCATTCAGAATCTTGTTACGTCATTTCAATCCAAGATTCTTGTACTAAAGAGTCAATACGAAATGCTGGCACTTACCAGTTTTCGTGTTCTAACGGTTTCGTTTTTGTCCATATCTTCATACTGCAATGAACCCGTTATTACTCACAAGAGAATTTTAATACTATTTGGCCAGAAGTCGTTTTGTGAGCCGAATATTTTCAGGACAGTAATATCTTAACCTTTGCAGTCATTCATCATTAGGTTCAACTGATCGTGAAGGCGAAAAGTGACGAAAGTGGTTTGTAAGTATCAGTGGAACTGAACTGTTCCGTATTTTGTTTGTGTATTTGTGTTTGTTAGGGTTGAACGCTACATGCAGCTAACAGTAATTTTCGCGTTCGTATGCGTTCTTAGCCATGCTCACTGTCAAACTTAACGCCTGGATCGTGCTTGGTCTTAGAGCTCGATTACAATTTGAAACATTGTCAGAATCGAAGTTTAAAGCCTGGTGTTTGTATTTGTGATTACTGTCTTCCGATCACTGCAGCATTCGCCTCGCATAAGACTGTGAAGTTTCGGTCACAAATTAATGGAACAGATTAAACACAAATGTGGTTTTAACTTCTTTTTGAGCATATCAGCTGCCAGCCGAAATTTAAGCAAATCATGTGATCTCACTTGCAAGAAACATGAACATAGTTTGCGTTATGGATGGAACTCTCGAGAAAACAGTCCTTGTTTGTCCATATTTCATTTGTAGGCGGATAATCCAAAGTTGGGAAAAGGTAGCTAACCCGAAATCCTTTCATTATCACTTTAAATCGTGCACCTTGCACAATAAGCAAGAGTTTGTTGCTTGACTGTAGTCTGTTCTGAATATGTAACCAAGCCATTCGTAGGTTGATCGGTCCTGTCAACAAGTTGATAGTTTTGTGTCAGCAATCCCAACTTGTTCACTAACCAAGCTGCCTTCGTAATGCAGAATTTGTCATCTGCCGAAGCATTCGCTTCCTCGTTGGTTGCCCTTTTTTGATCTGTGCTAACGTTTACAACATTATCATTAGAGGTGCGTCTGGCTTTCGTTCCAGGACTAATCTGCTGTTCGCAGCCGTGCAGCTAGCCTAGAACTAGACTCCAGCCATAGTGCACACGAAGTGACAGTTCTTTTTTGACCCGGGACTAAACCCGCAGCTCGAAATGTCAACCCACAGATGTGCTACAAGAGCAGCTGTGAACCGCTCCACCGGGATCCATTTAATACTTGCTGTAACTCATCTTTTACTTCAAACGTGATTCAAAACTGCAACTTTTACGAGTGAACATCCAATTCATTCTGAATGACTTATCCAGAGACAATTCAGTTTGAATAAATTCAGTGAGAGACATTTCATTCAGACTCAGTTAACTATGGAGACAGTCTGCTCAGAACAATTTCCTCTCATCTACATTTCATCCGGGATGAATTCAGTTCCGACTAAAGCCATCCTGAGATAATACTTCTGAAGCAACTAAAGTTATACCTCTGTGCAATCGTGACCATGAAGTTAGCTTATGTACTGGATGTGTGCTGATCTTGTGCATCATGGGTATTCGCGATACGACTGAGTACTGCTGACTTGATCGAGAGGTTGTGAGTCATGTATCCTGTAGAAACGAATGGAACGGGTCTTATAAGGTCCTTCGAGGTGATGGTATGTAGTTTGAGCAATCTTTTTAAGAAATGTAAACTTCGGAAGTTCTCTTGAATGTTGGAATAGATAATGGTGGAAGCTACCAATGGCACCAAAAGTATACAGGACCACATGACTATCAGTTTTGTGAGGCTCATCTGAGAATAGGCGATACAGGTGAGGCTAATATCACTAGGAAATTCATTCTTAAATCAAAACTTCCAAAGAGTTTATTTTCTGATTTGAGTTCTTCAGATAGAAAAGGTCTAAGCTTGTTTGCTCGAGTTTTTCAATTCAACTATCTAATTTTCGTCACGCTTAACAAGGAGGAAACCGGTCAGATTGGAGTTCTGGTTTCAGAATAAACAGTGACAGATATTTACATTCGCCGATATGCACGCAGTTCCACTTCAACGTGATAACGCGTCCTTCCATTAAATTGAACCAAGCTGAATTAGTGATTGGCATGTTACCATACCAAGTTGGTCTGAATAGACACAACCCAAATGAAGCTGAATGCTGAAAGAAAAACTGATCGATTGCGAACACCAGTTCAAACTTACTTCAGTAAAACAAAGTGTTTATCTGTTGAACACGTCCAAAAGCCTACCGAATTAAACTGAAGCAAAAATCTGATGGAATTATAACCCGACAAAAGTTCTGGAGTTGTCCTCATGGACCGCGATAATTAAATAAAGCGGATGGGACCGATTCTGAAAGAGTCCACAAAATTCAGCGAAGAGGCCAGAATTGATGAATCAGAAGTACTCGAGAAACGATTAACGGCGCCTTAAAAGTGTTACCTAAAGCCAATTTCATTAATGTGACACCCAGCAAATGTCTTAAACCGATTGGTTCTCAAATGCCTCAGCACTGCGGCCTACCAAAACTCACAAACCGGATATTCCACTCAGGCCAGTTTTGTCCATATGCAACTCACCTCAGCACAAGTTCGCGAAGTGGCTTGTTAGAAGGCTAGAATCAGTTAAACGGTTGCTAGCCGAATGTGCTTTAAAGAACAGCTTCAAACTGGTTGACATGTTGTCGAAAGTTAACATTAGCGAAAAACTGATGGCACCACCAGATATTAAATCACTGTTCACTGATG
>LOND01001633.1:50039-61615 GCA_014220965.1 Paragonimus kellicotti | reverse complement strand
GCTCTTATCGCAATTTTGTTGGTGAACCTCTTTTCTTGTTATGCTCTTCTGTATACGGCACAATGTCCAACTCGGTATTTCCTCGCTACATGCATACAAGCTTGTCATTAACATCTGGAAAGTGACAGGCAACCTATTGAATATGTCGGGGAGGGTTTTATGGCTCGGAAAATTCCCGTGGTGAGTAACACAACGAGTGGTCTCGCATTATGTTGATTGTAACTGTGAGGATCCCGTTCATTCTTACTTAATATTGAAAATCCCTGACAATCAAATAACAGGCTTCTTTTTATATATGTATAGGCGGTTAAGCAGTTCATTACAAAAAAGCTGGCAGACTTCTGTCTAAAAGTGACGTCTTTACAGCTAGAAGTTTCGAAATACATTGCTTCGATTAGCAACTATTCTTTAAAAGGAAGAGTCAGCGTATCAGGTTTACTGGGAACCGTCCAATTTAACTCCCGTATAGTACCGAATATGCATTTCTGTCAGTATACCGGTTTCATATCCTTCAGTGTACAACGCGGAAATGTCTTCAGGCTGAACGTTTGTTTCTCATTTATGTTCGCTCTATATTTCATACTCTTGACTTATACCGCGTCTAGAACAGGGACAGAAACGTCTAACAAACATTCTTCCTTTAGTGTGCAAGCCAGGAAACCCATGGAAACAGATAGTCTACACGAATACTTAGCTGGTAGTCATTAACGAAGGCCTTTTCAACGAAACTGCTACCAGCTGCTGAAAGTAAGCATCATACCTCCCAGCTTACCGGGATATAGACCGCTACTGTTACCTGGACTAGTACTTAACTGACATAAAAATAAATGTCAAATTTGAGAAGCCAACCTGAAGTTAAGTTACAGGATCAGCTTTTGGGTATAAGTCGGGTTGACCAAAGTTTATGATAACTTTTCATTCATCACAGTGCCGTCTACTTAATATGGCGTCGATCGAGCGTGACTATCTTTTACCGCAGTTGAAGTTATCTATAACCAACCAAATATGTTAAGTCGCTTGCAAAAAGATCCTTCTAACATGGCTAAAAGTTTTATCATTCTCGCTAACATTACATCACTTTTGCTCGGATTTTACGTATTTATACGTATCAATTTAACGTCTATCCGCTATCACTTTTTACAACCATAATAAGATTGTCCAATAAGTATTGAACCACATTACCGGTAAGAGCAATCACAATTAAGCAACCTACAACAAAACCCCTTAGGAATGTGTCGACGACACCCCGTCACATACGTCCAATAACGTTGATATCATGTCATAAATCAGCTGTAAACAAGGTGCATCGTCAGGAAAAGGTTACTAACCTGTACAAGTCTAGTGCATGGTTGGTACAGGTGAAAAGTAATTCACCAAGAAAATATTTTAAAGTGAAAACAGTCTACCGTTTACGGATTAAGCTAGCGGTAGCCAAACATATATGATATTAATCGGTCCTTCCTCAGATAGGAGGCTGTTGCACGATGAAACGGGCTCGGTACCATAACCTTTGAGGCAGCTCAGACATGTTCAAGCATAAGCAGAGTTCCGAAATATCTGTTTTCATATTTATTAATGAACAGTCATAATGTTTTTGATTGCTGAGGTAGGTAAAATCAGAATAATCCCTGTATGGAACTTCTCATGGGCTCAGTACCGATGAACAAATAGAAGGTATTGTTAGCTCCGACTACTATTTTACACAGTACTAGACATTACTTCGTACTCCGGCGAAAGATTAAACTTTCGTATTCAGTTGAAAGAGATTATGAATACTTTCAAGAGGTTGCGTGATATTTCTCTGATCCGGACAGTCATGAAAGATTTCCATTCAGAAGAACAAAATTTGATAATCCGATTCAAAAGTATTTGTTTATCATTTTTACAGCGCATCTGAAACAAACGACGCCTAGTATAAGGAAGTGTGACGCATAGCAAAAGTATTTGTCTCTTCATGAAACAATTATTTGTTTCGGGCACTGTCGGTAAAGTGGACTGGGTGAACATGGCCAATTTGATCCGATTGTACTGTGCTGTTTAGTGCACTGTTTAGTGTTAAATAAATCAGGGAGTGATAAATATTTATAACAAAGAATTAAACAGGTTGATATATAACATCTTCATACCTCGCTAGTGTGCACGGTCACAATTCACCTCAGGTTGCCCGTCTGTACTGACTATGGTCCGAACTGACCCGAAATGGGATTACAATTATTTCCAAGATGATGTACCCAAACATCACTCGACTTGTATTCAGTTAAACGTGATATTACCAGGAGATGTAGCCTATAATGAAAAAAATATGATTGGTTTTGAACAAACTGTTTCATGTAACAAGAACAGTTGAGTGAAAATGCACCGATGACCGATACCAGCTGACAATATTGAACAATTTTTATTTCAGATTTCTAGTGCACATGAACGACACAATGCTTGAACAATAAAGCACCGTGAACTAAAAGGGGTGCAGCGTTTGCGATTGAAATAAAATTATAATTATTACCTTGTCAATGTAACAATTGTGGTAGTTATAATTGTTATGATTGACTAAATTATTATAACTGGCACCTGGCTGATGTGCAAACTTCTCTATAGTTTGCTGCCTTATGACAAAAAATGAAATATTATTTAAAAGGAAAGGTATAAGCGAGTTAACTTTCCTTATTCATATTTTATCTTGATGCTATCTTTGAAGTTTCGCCTCTTACGTCAACCAATATGATTACCGGAAACGAAATGTGACGATCTATCCAACTCTGTCAAACGTGCGCCTCAAATTATGCGACTTGGTTATCGTGATTACAATACAAAAGCTTTTATTAAGTAGACCTAAGTGTTGCAAGCTTACTTAATAAAAACGGGAGATTTTTCGGCTGAATTATACAGTCTTTACCCTGTCGGTGCTGAATCTAACAATCGTAGATGAAATTTCAACGAAAATAATTTGAAAAAATTAAATCTAACTACTTACTAGGTGTCATTTTCTAACAGAAGAAGAGCAGCTGAGCCTATGTTGACTATTCTGTAAACTGTGCAGAGAAAAATGTCCTCCTCTGATAACCTAAATCGTGCTGTTTGGGACAAGCTTGATTCGTTTGTGCTTATGGTGAAATTCAGTGAAAATCGACCACACCGTATAGTTCATCCATGTGCCAAACACTGTAGGTGCCATAACGGCCAAAGTATTCGATATACCCTAACAACTGTTTGTTCGGTTTCACTGAGTAGTCTTGAGTACAACGCCTGCAGAGTCATTTGAGTTCAGTGATTTTTGGTGCTGGTGTACCTTTGCCATACAAATTAGACCGGTTTAATCTCGTTTGTTCTACAACAATAATTTAGATCCAATAGCCTCCTGAATATCTAAAGTTCAAGCGATAAGCACGAAAGTGGACTTTAGAAACATCTTGAGAATGTCAACAAAACACTGTGTAAACAATATGTTGTTTAACACATTAGCCTTACAATGCATACCTCAGATGAGTTCTAGAATTGGTTGTTGCCGAGACTAAATAATGTGAGTCAACATTATTTATTCAGTATTTACGATGGATTGATAGAAATAAAAAGAACCATAGAACATACGATCACCAAATTCATTACGTTTGGAACTTTGCTTCTCTTTTTATCTGCTAGTCTACTTTGGAGAACTATCAATGTTAGTCAGAGTTTAGAAATTACATGTGCTGACTGATCTCAACGTTTCTCATGTTTTATCAGGCCATCGTAAACGGGCCTTGTTAACTGACATATTATGGAGTGTCTCTATTAGAACACCCTCACTCTGTGACATTATATTTTGTCAGCATTTATTCTGGTAAAAAAAATCAATTAAAGATTAGTATGTGCAGTTCAGATCGCCATCAGAGCACGTGCCAACAATGAAAATCTTGGCCCAAGTGATGATTTTGTTGAATAAACATTGTAGTGTGAGTCTCTAAGACTAGGGAAATAAGTGTTCTTTTGGAGTGATATCGTTAAGTAGTGTGTGTTGAATTGCCAAATAGCAGAAGCCAAAGGTGTAGTAGTTGTTCCCCATACAAATTATCAAGACCATGGAACATGACTAAATGTTAAGAAAAATCTGACTTCTGCTCAAACAGAGCTGAGTTGGACATTTAGACCAACGGGAGGAGGATGAATAACAGTAGATGCATCTCAACAATGTCATTTGGTGGAGCACGTTCGGTGTCACTGCAGTCACCTTTTGATGTGGGTATAGCAGTGCGCTTGGTGATAATGTAAGGCGATGAAGATGGTGATACTTTCAATGGAATTATATCAACACGATGCACTAACCTCTGACCAGTATTTTATATGATCCAACTGCTCGGAATAATCCGATAAACACGTGTCAGATATGGCGATCCCACAACAAGATATAGGCTTTTGTTGGTGAGGCAAAGACAAATTATCTGGCATTTGTTTTTCTAATGAACGGACTGAATGCACGTTTTCGTAGACCAGCGTAATCAGGTTACCTGACTGTGTGTTCTCCTTTACAGTCTTCTAAAACATTTTTCCGGTGCCGAATAGGTTTAACTTATCCTCCAGGAATCGTAGTTACGATTACGTTATAATTTTCCGTCGTTAACCACATTTTATTTGGGAATCGGAGCGGTAAACTTTTCAATATTGAAGCTTTGACCGCTGAAGGTTTTGTAGTTGTTTGCATTCCCGGTCACAAAATTGGCGTTCCCCTTTGTTTTATAAAAAATAAGCAGTTATTTTTTAATACTACCAGTTCATTAATAAATACAAAATATCCTCCCTGCACGACTTGACTTGAGAACTTCTCGTATTTTTCAGCATAAAACGTTCACAGTCGTTCGAATTTGTTCTCAACTATAGACCGAGGACAGTCTACACCTGCTGGACAGCAGACCTACGCAGAAGTTATTATTTTTCTAGAAGCTAATCATATAGGCAGACAGCCACGCATAGGAGCATTGACGCTTCTCTAAAGAGTCCAGGTATTAGGGCGTTTTATGGTGCATAAAGTCGTACATCTTGCAGGGACATTCATGTTATGAATGGGCAGTTCCTCATTTCGAACTGATGATCATTGCAATCACTTTGGCTAGGTCAGCGGTAAACAAACAACTAGACGCTTATTACAGAAATGCTGCTTCCAATCCTAATGCAAACATTTCTGGCCCAACAACATTTTTGATAGTAGTTGGATTTCAATATAATTTAAATATCCCTCACAGTTGATCGTTACTTTCGTGATCCCGCAAAAACTTTGATCAGTTCCTTTCAAAAAGAAGCGTTAGGTTCGACCTACCTCCTCGTTACAACCTGTCTATAATGCATATCCATGTCACGGCTGGGATTTGAACTCCATTAAAAAACCGTTGTGATACGGCTTGGTTATCATCGGTAAACGCACCGCCACATTCAGTGGTGCACTGGTCAATACCGTTGTCTCTTGAAAGCTAGCTGAAGTTCATATCCCGGTTACAGCACAGGTATGCCTTACTGACAAAAGTAAAATACAGTTCAGTACTTCTTTTCGAAGGAAACCAAACGGGGTACAGTGAACTGCGGTGGTTGAGATCGTTTGTGATATATTTATCTCCTATTCAACAAATCTCGTCCAACTTAACTGTAATCAGACATGCAAACAAAAATAGCAGTTTATGCACACGGCTGAAAACCATGTTCATCAACATGATCTTTGAGTCTAGCCTCTACTAGTTTGTCACTCACTGTTGCGAGATTCTTGTGCGATGAACAGCACAAGACATCATTCTAAGTTGTTTCCGTTATAAATTCATGAGTCAATGATAATTTGATAAAATAACCACCATATTTAAGTCATTGTGTCTGGTAAGACTAAACCCATTTAGTAAATGTAAATATGTGTGTGGACTGCTAACCTATAGATGGCATAGCACACGGCCTGCGTCCAGGAGGCGGCCAACACTTATACTAGTTGTGCGTTGAACTGTGGATTGCTTCTTACTATGAAAACAGCATGAACCACGAAATAAACGAAGAATGAACGTTAGGCAATTGAGTAAGCGTACTCTTAATGTAGCACACAGGAATATTCTAGCAGTACTTTTTCCCAGTAGGCTTTGTCAGTTGATAACCTTTCTCATCTGTCTAGTGCCAAAATGGAAATAAGGATAGGATAGAGCGAAGGCATAAGTCTTTCGAGACAGATTCGTAGGTTTTTCGCCACGGATGGATATGTTATAACTTCGCCTTCTCGTTTCTGTATGTTGAGAGATAAATAAATGGAAATCGAATAGATATGGTAGGAAGATGAAGACATAAAAGCCAATGGTGTACAGGTATTTCATTGGCGCACATGAAACGTAAAATATTATACTGTCAGATAGTCGCATCCAGTGAACTGCGGAATAGGGCTAGGAACTGGAGGCAGAGATTGTATCTCACCTACTTTGTACAATAGGGTTCTGTTTCCGGATTGTTTAGACTATCTACAATCTTCTAACACTCCACAACTCAGCATATTTTGTATTGTCGGAATGGTGAAACATTAGTAATAGGACACTGTTTGGCGACGCGAGACCAAATAGCATGTAAAGCAGTGCAGTTATGATGGGTCCATGAGTAAAGTCAGTCTGGAAAAGGATCCAGTCTGATACCTTTAAGTCAACTGTGACAGTTACTTACATCCGATCGGATAATATTTTCAGCCGCCTACACACAAGATCAGCGAAACCACTTTGTAAATGTTTTGTCGCAGAGGAGTATGATCAATTCTGTGAATGAGTTCAGTAAGTCCAAGATAGCTAACATAAACTAGCAATCCTAAATCGCCATCCTTCAACTGAAATTTGCGAAAAATCGACATGATTGTGACATAACATTAATAGTCATGGAAATAAGGCGGCTTCTATATAAGAAATGCAAAGTCTGGCGTTTTGGTTTCAAGAGAATCACACAGTAAGTCTTTTATTTCTTTAGAGGACACTTAAAACAAACCTAATGGTTGACAATTTGTTGGGACATCCCTCCACTCATCTTTGTAGGCAGATGAGACTGTGAACTCTTTCAGGTCTTTCGGTGGGCAGAAAATGAAGCGGGGAGTAATTAACTCAAGTTCGTGGTTATGCTAAGTTGGTAACAATCTTTCTGCACGACTATAGTTAAAAAAATTCTGACCCAATGATTTGCACGCCAGCAGATTCCCTAATTTGGTTCCAAATTATGACGTTGAGATTTTGAACAATCTTTACAAATTGCCTCTTACGTTTGTAAAAGCCGATGTCTAGTTACATGTATTTACCTATTGGCCGCCCGTAGTGGTGGCAGATCTCATGTCTGTTTTGGTAAATCCTATGAAAGTTTTACTTTTGAAATACCAGTCTTACTACTGGTACTCTGACGTAGTACACCTCCTGGTCTGCCTTTGGGAGTTGGAAACAACCATTTTGATAACACAATCGTTTAACTATTGCCAAAAGTCGCAGTGTGATTCAGCTACTTCTCCTACGGCCCAAGTGCATTTGTACTCCTATTCAGTTAATACCAGATCCATGACGAATAATTTGGAGTAATTGGAAGCTTAGTACCAGTTTTAAGGTGTGATTTCCTACCAGATTAGGGCACCCAGTCTGAACAACCACGTTACCGACGTTGGAGGTTTCCACAACGGTGATCTGACAGTGAGGACTGAGCGTGGTGATTAAACAAAACTGTGCAGCCTTGTTGATCTATCCATGTTCATTTATCTTTATCTAACAGTGGTCTTTTACGTGTCAACTTTGGGAGATTGTATTGTCCAATTCGGCGTAACCAGCTCACTTCTCACATTCTATGATTATGTCATGTTATACCACTCATATCTACCTCAGTAACTAAGATACAATCAGATCAAGAAAGGTTTTGATCCACCACTTGGACTTTTTGATATGGCTTAACTTCCATTATCGCTCCCAGTAAGTTGCTAAACGCGAATCACCGTTGTTTGATTGCTAGGCTTATTATCAAATATCTTATCTGCGAACTTGGCTTACTGTACGTTCACCAGTTCATGGGAGCACCAGGAGGGAAGTATATGACCGTGCTGATAGAGTTGGCCGTGCCGGATGCGAAACTGGGAAGTCTTATCTGACAATGAGTGACTGAAATGAGGTGCAATCAACCCACTGAGTGAGTGTGTGAAAGTATCACACATCTGGTGAAGCTGAATGGAACGCAGATACACTGGTCTGTTGAGCAACCAAGAAACGAATACACGCAAGTGGGTCGGTAGGACGATGGGAGAGAGATGTGTGAAAGTCGACAATTAACCTTGCGCATATATCAACTGGTGTCCGTCTGATAGTAACTGGAGTTATCCTTGATCGGCGGTGAAAAGTACACTTAATATAAAGCCAAAGTTTTCGTCGATCATCTGCAAGAGTTTCCAGTGTATAATTTTATTACAAATGGAAAATTGTTAGTCACCTGGGTGTTGCCTAACCTCCGTGTGGGTCGTAGAAATTAATTTGTGAACTTCTGATGAAGATAATATTAAGTGAGCGAATGGTCTGTGGGTGACGTTGAACGTTTTCTCAGACTGGTTCAAAGCCGATCTAGAGGCATCCGTTTACATTCACAAAAAGTATTTAGAAGGAGGTTCAAATAATGACCCACAACATTACGTTTAACTGTTTATATTGCAGTGTAACGCAGTCACATCGTGGATAGACGGTTGATTGTTCATCAGTTTTATGTGGGATAGTCCTCCATGATGCTTGCTACAAGTTCGTTTCTAATGAGGGCTCACCAAAAGCAGTAAGTTTGGCTTTACTTTCATGTGTGTGAAAAATCGCATGTTTACTTTGGATGAATCTTTGTTGAGTTGCTTCTAACCGTGGTTTTCTGTGAACATTAAAGTCGGTGAGGTTCTTTACCCGGAAGCAAGTCTCTGAAGGTGTTAACGTACGGGCAGAAAACTCATTTCCGAGGTATTAAGTTCACCAAACTGTGTAGACAAAATGTCTTTCTTTGCTCTTTTGGGCGCATAAACATTCCTGGTCCTAGTTTAGTAACATAAAACTATGCCATAGAAACTGAACGCAACCGGGTATGATTAGGAAGAGAATAACGTGATTCAAAAAGCACAGAAGCCATATGAAATTACGAAGCAGTATTTTCGTACAACTTGAAATAAGAATGAATGAATTACATGAAGCTGCAACCGACTCTAATGAGTCGGTTGGAACAATCAGTGAACGAATTCGGAAGAAAATTTAGACGTTGAGTTCTCTACGTTAAACATATCAACCACCAAAGGAACAACCAGGTAGATTAGAACATAATCGCTGGTTAGAATTTGCATAAGCATCACACAAGAGCCCTCACAAGAGCAAAGCTTGAATTTCAAATGCTTCCATCCCAAACAACTAAGAAATATGTGTAACTGAAACTGAACATTGTGCACAGGTTCCTGACTATGTCTGGGAAATTATGCAACTATAGTAGCTTTCTGTTTGGTCGCTCTGTCTCCAGTTGAAAATCTGGTCTAGAACTTTGATCGAATCGGACGGACTTTTAGTACATCTTCACCATAATTGAAGTGGCTTCGATCTTACGTAGAATAAGTTATTTAATAGACTACAAATAACCTGTTCACATCATAAGAACAAGAACTGGGGTTGATAATATCTATCTCCTTTCTCAGTGCTCGGGAAACAATCATAAACAAAGTCCGCTGGAAGACTAATGGAAAGGAGTTCTACAGACTATTCTTTTGGAGGTTGTCAAGAGCACCGCTCTTCCAAACAGTTAATTAGAGAGACGGTAAAAGGCAGAAAATTCGGAATTCGTAAGAAAGTGGTCTGAAGACAAGAAGTCAGATTAGATAATCCGTTTACCCACTTCAGAGAAGGATAATGTTCGCCAATAAGAATATATCCATGCCGGAACATGGCCAGAACCGCGTAGCACCATCAGTACTTTTTATAATCGGCCTCCTCGATCAAATTGTTTCTTCATACATTCTGAAATTTACTGATAAATGTTTTATCAGTTCCCTATTGTACAGCAGCAATGCCAACAATATGATATATTCGCCTGACAGATTAATGAATCTCCTACCAACTGATACGAGGATTAAACGAACAATTCGCCAGCACAGGTTTACAACCGGCATTGACAGCAGATCCGAACAAAGAAAGCTATAAAATTTGATGTTTATCAACCATTCTTTTAAGTCCATGTTCACTGTAGAGAACAAGATGCGAGATGAGGGAGAATTGACTATGCATAAGCAGAATTGCGCACAAACAGATGTCTTGTATTACTCTGGATACAAAATTGGGGACAAGTCATGGGCATCATGAAGCACGTTAGCAAATCTATCACTGACGTTAAACTTAAATAAAAATAATATAAAAACGGGAAGAAAGAAAGAAAATCCCCTTAAACTGGATAGATGTCAGAAGAATCATTAGTTAACAGTCCGATTAACATAACTTATGAGTAGTAAAGCAATGTGGCAACCCACGACGAACAGTCTTATCACAGATAGAGGAACGAATTACAAAAGAATCTAAACGGCAAATATTTGCCAACAGATCAGTAACGTTTTGTATAGAAGACAAACCGATATGAATTTAAACTTCAGAGGTATTCACCATGAGTAAAGCTTGGCAAGCTGGTTGATCTAACAGGTATAAAATTTTGATGAGTATACATATAGCTATTAGACTTTCGTTTTAATAAAGATAAAGGCCAATTCTATATAAGATTTCAAGCTTACCACTTCAGACAATTTTCCATGAATAAGACGATTCCGTGTAGAGTTGTGGAACAATCCATCACTCGAGTCGCGTTTGGTGTACAAGGTCGATGACAAAATATCATAATTACGAAAAGCTAAGCATATATCCGTTTCCGGTTGAACATCGGGTGCACATTTTGTCAAATAGAACAGTTACCGTTATTCCAAACAAGCAACACGGATACTGTACTTCTATTATGGTTAAGTATTTAGGACTTACACTGAAACGATGAATTTCACAAAATTTCGACATCGATAATATTGAACTTAACTGATGAACCGGGCGAAGTGGGTCATCATTGACAGTGCTGACCGATTAGTCGGAACCATTTCCATAACAAATTGCAAGTTTTTACTTTAAGTTATATTCCCTTCATGTTAGGGTGACATGTTATCTATCGCTCTATTGTAAAACAGTTTTCAAAGTCCGTAACTGTGTTCATCTGCTTAAAACATGACTTGCCACCTCAGTCTACCGCAGTCGATCGTTCGAACGGTAACAAAATCCATGAGTTGTGAGCGAGATAGCTGTTGATTAGCGTTGAACATCACTCGTGTAGTCCATGCGATGAATTGATGTTTAGCTTCATGTCCAATGTCTAGCTGACGTTCAGTGAGTTCTAAGCAACACTGTAAATTACTCAGCTCTGGATATCAAACAGTTAGATATAAATAACTGTCCACGTGGAAGGTAGTGAACAACGCCCCTGATAACTGACGGTCATCAGGTTCTATTAATCGGGTGTCATTTTTGGTAAACTAATTGTAACATTGCAGTTAGACTGATTTGAATGACGCATTGTTCCCTGTTTTGCTGCTTCTAACATAA
>LOND01001633.1:6324-21736 GCA_014220965.1 Paragonimus kellicotti | reverse complement strand
CCTATTCTTAGGATAACATTATTTCGCTCTTAAAGATAAAACTTGAAGAGTCACTTTATTCAAATATAAAGAAGAGGAAGTACGCATGTACCGTTCAGGATTTTTCGGACTTCAGCTTTGGGTTTGATCCGGTTGAGTTACTTTCTCAGTTTGGTTGCGTTCTCTTCTCATCTTTCGGCCATGACCTAATGGACGTAACTATTGAGCTCGCTTGTTACTCTGGACTTTAACTGAGCTAATATCCCCTCTGCAATTTTCCGTTTGTGATCTAAGTCACAAACTTTGTTCACCCACTTTTCCTCCTCATTCACAGCTGAACGTTGTGGTGAAGTTTCCGTAACATTCATGCGACTTCATCCAAGGACTGTTAAGTAATGGTTCGGAAATTCTGAGCGTTCTATTCCTTGTTCGAGATACCGATTGTCACGTTCACGTCTATCAGTTACATAATTCTGCCCTGGCAAGATTTCCCGAACAGTTCGCGCTGGAATCCACCAACGTCACTGTTAAACATAGAAATTGTATCACCATGCCTCAACGCGGCAAGCAGGGCAGTCGGTCCCTGGATCATTTGGTGGATTCCATATGAGATAGTGGGACGGGTGTAACCGAGTCCAAATGTGAAATTTCCGAGCTTCTGGCGTGGCTTCGTAGCTCAGCTGGTAGAGCGCTTGCCGCGTTCAGGCATGGTGTTTCTGTCGCTGGTTCGAATCCAGCCGAAGCCCTGACTTTTCACAATTGGGTCTCATCTAAAATCATAAATCTGCCAAACCACTTATTAGTAACATTCCAAGTTTGCTTTCTGTACACATTCCATTGGATTGAACCATTTTCTCTTCTTACTATGCCAACATCCAAGAAATGTATTTGACCATTGTTATCTGACTCCTTGGTGAATTCAATACTGTCAGAGTGCTTGAACATCATCCTGCGTAGTTGAATATCGGTGTGGTTAAAACTGTTTCAAGCGCGATTGTTGCTCATATTGTGGTGGATTATCAAGCGGGAGGTGAGAGTATTCCAACACTTGGCGGAATACCTCAACGCGGGGGAGGTCCGTCCAAAAGCCCACAGCGAGCAGATCGGGGACAACGTGGGCGACCGGATGAGTCATCGCTCGACTGGATCGGACCAACGGGCGAGGCATGGCAGGCAAAATAAGATGGATGACCTGATCGGGGGCGCCGTTATTCCAACACTCAAAGGAATATCTCGACACGGCCGCGGAATACGGTCAAAGCCCACAGTGGATAGATTGCGGACAACACGAGCGACCGGACGAGCTATCGCTCAACAAGATCGGACTAACGGACGAGGAGTGGCAGGCGGAAAACCCCCCGGTAGAAGGCGCCGATCACACATAAACCGGGCAGAAGTGCACACGACGTGTGAGCGGAAACCTGGCGTGTTGTGGACTGGAATGATGACTCATAAACGCGAGCGCATGCGTAGCGTGGTAACTATCGTGTTGGACAATAAAGATTGTGCTTTATTGGACGCCTTCTCGCTACAATTTGACTGACTAATCATTCTGTCAATAAGAAGGACGCTTTTCAGATTGTCTACCGAGTGCCAAGGAATCGATCAAAAATGGTGAGATTTCGAATGTTGACCGTTGCCGAGGCCATTAGTATCCGATTACGCAACCCTGACCTCTGCGCACAGAAGTTCGTGCGGACACTTAATCTCCCCTGGCCCACAATCAATCAAGCCCACGATTTGGAACAGTGATTGCGTAATTGATAACAAACACGCCGTCCACAACCTCTATTGACCGTTTTTCTGGCTCACCCCAGTTACTGTTTTCATATTTATTGTGTTGTAATTAGCCTGATGATCAAACATAGGTGTATTCGCTACGGAACTCCTGTGCGGAAACAGTTGAACTAAACAAAACTTGGTCCGTTTATCACTCAATTGGATGTTGATTAATAAAACGGAAAACTCATAAGTGTAATTTGTCAATCAAAAAATATGGCCGGCCTCCTTTGTAAACAATATGATAATCGTGTCCGGGCTAGTCTGGTTTAGGGATCGAATCCAGAAGACAATGGTTTAAGCACGCCATCTCCAGCGGCTTGTGCCGGATCATGCGTGGTACGAATATTACAGGGCAAGTCAGAAGAGCATGTAGCTGGAAGCTTGGGACTGTAGATCTTATCAACACATTCATAACAGACTTGTACACACGAATGAAATCGTCCTAACGATAACTTCAACACCTCTGAACTCACATGCTGTGAAAAGATCCGATTGTTTGACACAGTAAGATCGCATATGGATAAACTGAGCGTAGAACAGATCAGTGAGGCTAGAAAGAGGACACGACCAACAAATCGGAGACGATAAAGTCTGGGGGTCATACTTCAAACTATAAATTATGAACCAACAACGAACGCTGTGTGTGGTAGACGGCTGTGAAACTCACTACACGCAATTCTTGGTGTCCTCTCTTTCGCTATTGATATATAAGCGTTGGTTTGAAGAAACCACATCATTATGATATCTCAGCCCGTGCTGGGGGTTTCAAACTGATTTTAAAAATAAGTTTGTAAAGCTAGGCTATAAACGTTTTCGGTCGAGAACTCCAACGGC
Organism: Paragonimus kellicotti; assembly: GCA_014220965.1. Taxonomy (NCBI): domain Eukaryota; kingdom Metazoa; phylum Platyhelminthes; class Trematoda; order Plagiorchiida; family Troglotrematidae; genus Paragonimus; species Paragonimus kellicotti. The sequence continues at coordinate 19,141 of LOND01001633.1, read as the reverse complement.
TCCCGATGTATTTCTAAACATGGGTGGTGATGTTTGCTAAAGTATCCATGTACGTACTAAGTTATTGGATCAACACACACCTTACCTAGGTGAACACCTATGCGGTAACCTTGTAGCATCCGACTGGTGGAAACAGCGAGGTGGAAAATTAAGAAATCCGTTTAGGGAAAGAAAGAGACTTACTAATAGATCAGAAAAATGAATTATGCTTGGACCGTCTTAAAACGTAATCTCTATGGATAAAGACGTTAGGGAAGATAATAGTTAATCAGGTCCGGTCGGATGAATTTTGCCGTTATATGAAAAAAAACTTGATTGGTCGATCTAGCATAAAAGTCCTAACGAAGGTAACACGTGGAAACCACATTATTGATATTTGCAGCAGGGTGATTTAATTAAGAGGTAAAGTAGACAATGTGGTGTTTTAGTTTACATATGTGGGAGTCTAAGAAAGAAGTCTGATCATTATGCTCCTACCTGGTTCCCGGCTGAAGCCGTGCACTTTTATGATTGTATGACAGTTAAGGAGCACCAGTAACTATTGATACATCGTAGCCTGTCAGGCCAAATATTGTTCACTGCATAGACGCGGAAAAACGAATCGATCGTAGGTAAAAAAAAAACTGGGCCTTCGGAAAATATGTATGAGAGTTAGCGGAACAAGCTGATACGGCATCCTAATTAAGTCGTGAGCTGTAACAAATCCTGAAATGAAAAGAACATGGAAATACCCGGATTACTATAAAATTGGCAGTTGGTGCAGAAGGAACAATCTGGACTTTAAGATCGCTGAATAAATCTGCAGGACAGGCTTCAAAATTGACTGATCGGAATTCAACAACCACAGGTTTCTTCCTCTTAAATTGCGACAAACTGGGGAGCACTTGGCTTGTTAACTGCCAAAATTGCTTCTCTACAAGGAACAGTTGTTTAGACTCACGCCATCGCGAACTGACTGGTGAAGTTCGACAGAGTAACTGTCGGTTAGCATACTATACCAATTTAAGCCCTTGACGCTTTACAAACTAGAAATATGACTAAGTACCTGAAAGAATAGCCGTCTGTATTAGCTTTGTCAGTTGTGGCAACCCTAGTTGCACGACTACGCACACGGTGTACGAACGTCATAAAAACTGACAAACACGTGCCCATGCAAGTGGAGAGAGCGGCTGCTAGGTCCATGCACCTGACCAGTCGAATCTATGTACTTTCAGTCACTCATAACTTGGAAATGTTAGCAACAGTGCAGACGTTTATTTGACAAGATTTAGGAGCAAGCAGGTTCCAAAGTGCGTGGAAGGCATTGCATACACTGTGCACGCTAGTTGGCTGAACGAACTAATCAAACATTGTGATACAGTGCCATGTGATTACCTACGAATGTGGTAGCTCATTTCAACGGGAAATGTGGAAATTGCCTGACTTTAAAGTTGAACAGCACTTGTACATCGCAGTAGATGAGAACGTTAGGATAGGATGTTCGGATGAATAAAAGAACAAGGAGAATTATTGCAAACCTTTCTCCAGGCAGACGAATAGAATTTATTTGATGCATTGTTGTGACAAATATATGTATACATAAATTTTCAAGTTCAGCAGGCGTCATAGATCAGCTCGAAATAAAATTGACAATTCGTGCGTGATATTCAATCCTTATATTTACACAATCATATTTTAAAAAATCAACATCCCTCTAAAGCATCTAGGTTGCCAAAAGCGATGTTCACAGGAATGTTTTGGAGTAGTTCATACAAGCTCGGTGGTAATAAGTTGGTTGAAAAGAACACAATGTTACGCGCAAGTTGTTATACTCAAATTTTCAATCACCTCGGGCGGCCTTCCTTCTTGGAAAACTAATCTCGTGGAGACATATTCGAGCGAATTCGGGTATTGAGCTATTTCCAGCTATACAAGCTGGATTATGTGTAAATAATGCACAAGCAAGAGTAATGAAATCCGAGTCGATTCATAATCGAGTATAAACTTTTTAGTGCCATTCCGCAACCAAAAATCGCCATTCCATTTCGTCATCTCAATGGACTGGTGACATCTGTGGAAGCAATACGTGTGCTAGTTTGGCTACTTACGGTTTTTCAGTAGGTTAATCGCATACCACACAAAAATACGGCCGACCGGAGTTAAGAGGTCGTGATGAAAAAGACAGCTGCAGAGGAATTTGGCACTGGTACAAATTACTGTGTTTGAACAGCTGCAGTTCTAAAGAGGATTCATCAAAAAATGGTCAGGAGTATTGCGATTAAATACTACACCTATAGGTAAAAAAACGGTACGAGCTTCTGTTTCATTTCGTATATCACGGCCGCTAATAATGCACGCACTCATCGAAAACCTCCATAAATTCGTTACCAACATTAAATTTACGGAGAAGCACCTTGGACTATGAAGCGGCAAAGCGCATTCCCAGCTGTTGAACAGAACGCGATATAGCTTTCAGTTCTGTCTGTGCTGCCTAGAAATTACAAAACAACACTCTGTCGTAGGCAGTTTTCCACCAGGATGTCTACGCCGACATCTTATGTGCGTCGCAGACAGTCCTCCATTATTTCGTCTATGACGAAATTGAACAAAAATGGTGAAAGGGGACAGCCTTGACGTACGCCGCTCCTGGTGCTGAAACTGTCAGACAGTTCACCGTAAACCCTAACCTGAGCTGAGGTATGGGAATAAAGCTCTGACAATGCGTTCATATACTTGTTCGGTACATCCCTGCGCTTAAGTGACTCTAAAGAGTGTAGATCGATCCACCGAATCAAACGCACCTTTATAGTCGAGAAATACGGCGATTGTTGGCCGGCGGTACACATGACGCTGCTCCAGAATTTGGCGAAGAGTAAAAATGTGATCTATACAACCCCGCCCAGGGCGAAACCCTTGCCTGTTCTTCCCTAATGTTTGCCTCCCGAACTGCAGTGAGTCGACGAAGTATAATGGATGCCAGAACCCTAGAAATGACTGGGGTCAAACTAATCCCTCTATGGTTTTCGCAAGAGCCCCGGGCTCCTTTCTTGAATATGGGAACTATTATCGAGTGACCCCAGCACGGAGGGATGGTCTCCGTCGTCCACACAAGTTGAAACAACTGAGTCAATGCCTCTACTAACGCCTCTCCACCTTCTTTGAAAAGTGCCGGCACGAGATCATCTGGGCCAGCAGCCCTATTACGATTGAGAGCCGAAAGGCAATTGCGAACCTCAATTTTAGTGGATAGTTTTAAATCTACATTACATGTTTGTGGTGATAATACGGTAGAAGTAGGAGTCCAGCTAAGCTGACTCTCAGTGTACCACCCAAGCGCTCTAACCTTCTGGACTTATTATAGATTAGTGTGCCATCTACCTCGCTGATAGCTTCACAGACAGACGGTCGCCTGGGACCAGTGGCACGGATAAGCTTGAAGAGTTTGTCGGTGTTTACTGAAGCAAAACCGGTTTCTAGTTCCCTCACTTTCTCTGTTGGCCAGGCTTTACAATCAGCGTTTAGACTACCTTTCGTTTCCTACGAATCTCCTAAACTTGTTAGGTTAACTGCCAGAAGGAATGCTCTGTCTGGATCCTATTAACTCCGAATATTTCTCCAAGATCCAATGTTTGTTCAAATCATGTACCCCCGTAACTCATACCACAGTACCTGTTTCATGAATAGCCTGAGAGATCTGGGTCCAACAGCTGTTAAGATCTTCGGGATGAGAACTGCTAAGCCTGCTTTCTAAGCTGGTTTGGTACTTATGCTTTACCGACGGTATAGCCAGTTTCTCAACAGCCAGCCGTTGCTGTCGGTGGGGTCGTTGCCCAGCAAAAGTAAGAACAAAACGACAACGTACCAACGCATGATCTGAATCCAAGTAGGTGCTCCAGTAAGAACGACAGGGTGTGCAAACCCTTAGTGAAGGGCCAGAGTGAACGTGCATGACTGTGGGAATTGTTCTGTACATGTAGGTAGGCTTTTAGGCCTACCTATTTTAGACATTGGATAACAAATGCAAGGCCACCGACTTGCGTGCTACCTACGAGTGTTTATCTAACCCGGCACATGGAGTGCTCGTATAAGGAGGTGAAAACCGAGTTGTATCGAACCAAAAAAGAATAACTTTTTACGGGATCCTTCCGACAGTCTATAGTTTTTGCACACATGTTTATTCATTCGTTTGGTGTAAGCCATCGCCCCAAACACGGTGCTACTCCATTCGCTCGTGCAATGTTTTGTCCACAGTTTAGTGTACGCTTTTCTGAACAACGTTTTAATCAATCACTTGATTGGTTAGTGTTTTTGTGGCCATGACAGAATCGACTGTCCGAAACAAGAGAAACTGATCTTTCAAAAAACAATTAGGTTTTTCAAGAGTTACACTCCAGTAGATTCTATGTGCATTTAACTGTCCGTTTTATTTAGATACTAAGTATCGCTGTTTATCCCAGAGTAGACTAGAATCCTTCATGGTTCTTTTTTCAACTAATCCGGAAATATGCGGCTTGTTGTTTTCCTAACGGCGGGTTTCTGCTGAGATTGTGTAGAAAGATCAAAGACGAGTAACCTTTGGAGAAGACGCTGTATCATGTCACTCTGTTTCCAGTGTTCAAAATCTCATCGAGCTGAGTAAGTTGGGTAGTTGTTCATTGACTGTCAAGCAGCTACTGCACTGAGCATCAACGACGTGTGGGCAAATCAAATGTGCGGCAGTGTGTACTCAATGATGAATTACTTATTTCGTGTCCTATGCCACCAACAAGCTTTGTTCTCAAACTGTACCAGAGTTCCGCATCATGCATGCAATGCTGTTTTAACAAACGTCTCAAACAAAGTGGCCAGTTCCGAAACCAATCATCCTCAAGCAACAATGCGATTTCAGATTATACGAATGCGACGCGTTATTTAAGCGGAGACAGCCCAAATCCTCTTTTCAACTGTACCAGAAAGGGTACAACGCGCAAAAGACTGTGAGTGAAACAGAACTTAAAGAAATGCGGTACACACCGGAACACGTTATTTCTAATCCCATTTTCCTGTCGCGGATCACTGCTGGTGCCGTTTTCTGTATGGCAAATTGTGTATCCATACCCCGCGACCAGTGGAATACACTTGGAAGCTTTCACACAAACTGACAACTGAAAGCTATATGCCATCACCAATCGTTAAAAAAATAGCACGGCATCCACACTCTTGGCGAACAACTTAGAAACACTAGTTCTCGTAAGGACACTTGCTACGTCGTTTTGAGCATTTGATCATATGGGATCATTTTCTGGACCCTGATTTCCTAGGGCAAAACAAACCAGTGGAGTAGGACCAGACCACATTTCACAGTTAATTGGCTACAGCATGCATAAAGTCATACACATTATACCAGAACTTTGGAATTTTATAACCAAATCAAGACAAAAATCGGTCCCAAACCTGGTCAAGAAGAAACATTTAAATTTGCACCACTCAAACCATACTGACAAAAAACGAGACATTAAGCATCGCTTGGCGGTCGCGAACAAGGTGGTCAAAGTAGATGGCGTTCGCTCCCAATACGTCTAGGTGATTTTTGCGGAATACTGATGATTGTGAGATTAATCGATTGTCAGAACCCTACGCGTCCCGCAGGCTACCATACAATTGAATATCACATGTCGAGCACTGAACATGACCAGACAACGAAAGTAACAACCTGAGTGAATTTGCCCAGAAAAGATCAGTTTTCATTCTCATATGAAGGGATCACGAGGAAGTCCGTTTTCGGGCAAATTACTGTGCGAACATTTGGCCACATGTTGTTGGAAAGTTCTGCGATGTATTTCCTGTTTAAGCCTGTAAGGGACTAGCCTTACACAAGGGTATGAACACAAATAGTCAGTTCATAACGCAGTCGCTGAATAGCCCACTATAGGCAATCCCGATCTAGATGAAAATGATCTAGACGAGACACGCGCACCAGAAGTGTATTGTCAGATCGAACCAATTCAAACAAGTGGTACTCATTTGGTGCAGACAACTGGTGTAGACTGTATATAAAAGTAAGGCAAAATATGAAAATATGTGCAATACCCTATAGAACTCCCCCTAGAGCGTTAGAAGGATGGAAACGCTCGATAAAATGAGGAAATGTTAAGCACAATACTCTTTGAAAACTTTTGGCCATCTGACGGTTCGGCCTGAGCGAGTGCGGGGAAGATCAACAGGGGTTTCGGGTTGGGCTGAGGAGGTACGGGCTGTTCGTTACACATGGGCTGGGTAGACTGCGAGTCATTAGGAGTAGGATCGACCTCAGAAGCGATGGGCAGGATCTAAGTGGGGCTCGACATGAGCAACTTTAAGTCTGTCAATGCTCACTGTATCGTGGGATCCATTGCGATCGATTCACAAAGAACTTGGGGAATCGCTTAATCACACGGAATGGTCTGGAGTATGGTTTTTGGAGAGGGGTTTTAACGGCGTCAACACGAACGAAAACAAAATCACAAAAGTCCAGATTGGAGTGCTTTTGTTCTTGTTTGGTGTTTAACCTGGTAGGCTGAGGCCGGATTTTTGACATGGATAACTTCAACTGTTGCACGAAGGTGGTAGCGTCAAAATTAGTTTGGCCGGCGTTCGACTTGTAAAACAGTTCACCAGGGAGGCGAAGTGTCGTACCGTAAACTAATTCTGCGGTCGTGCAACCAATGTCTTCTTTAACAGCCGATCGAATTCCAAGCATGACAAGGGGCAAGTGATCGGTCCAACGCTGGGGGTCTAGTTGGGCTTTCAGAGCGGCCTTCAGCTGACGATGAAAGCGTTCGACCAGACCATTTGCTGCCGGATGGTATGCAGTGGTTTTGATGTGATCGACTCCGAGTAACCGGTTGAAGTCTCTGAACAACGCTGATTGAAATTGTGTGCCTTCTATCAGTGGTTACAGTAGTTGGAACACCATAGTTTGAGATCCATCCGTCCATGAACGCTCGCGCAACTGTTTCAGTATTTGTGTTGGGAGGGGTATTGCCACTGGCCATCTGGTGAAACGGTCAACGCACGTCAAGATATACCGATGACCTTTTGAATACGGTAACGGGCCGACTATGTCAACATGGACATGACTGAAACGTGCGTCGGGGTTAGCGAATGTGCCGGGAGTCGTGATGGTATGTCTGTGGACTTTGCTGCGTTGACAATCAAGGCAAGTTCTCGCCCATTCTTGTATGTCCCTATGCATGCTCGGCCATACAAATCGGTCTGACGGTGACATGAATGCTGGGATGAGACATGCAGTGGAGACTGTTAAAACAGCGTCTGAAGTTTACTGGCACAAATGGGCGAGGGCTGACTGTCGTGGTATCGCATATGATTGTGCCTTCGCAGTTGGCAAGAGGCAACTCCCGAAGTTTGAGCGAAGAAGAGGTGCGACACTGCTGCAATTCCGGATCGTTGTTTTGTGCTCGGGCTAATTCCTTCAAATTAACAGTGTCAGTTCGGTGTCGTCTATATTCAAACATACAACATCAAGGCGCCTACACCTTGCAAACAAACAACCGAGCTGTAAGTGAAAGTAAGGCGTCATCAGCAAGACAGCTTCCTTACGGCTTTCACTGCCCCGCATCATTAAGTGCACTCACTTCACAGACAACTCGGCCAAACAACGACAACATTCACGCCACTGAGCTCGATTAGCCGCCCTATCTGAGTCGCAAGGGCCCCAGCCCGGGAGACGAACCCGATCTACAGTGACCAACCTCTTCGTGAACGATTTCATTTGTCTACGCCAGGTCATCATCTGTCCACCTCGCACCTTGCGCCAGTCGGCCGCAGCGTCGGATCGACTTAACAACTGCTGAATTATCATACGTAGGCGCCCGCACATTCGCTTGAGTACTTTTCAGATTACCAGACAGTCTCTAGAGGAGAGAAAGTAACTTCCCTGTTGATTCCCATTGATGATCTCATGTGTCTCAATGTGAGATCAGTGGCCCAGTTGTCAAAACGGTTGCCTCATATAAGCGCGGCCGGAGTCCTGGTCCCGGTCGTAGCAGAGGTATACAGTACTGACGAGCTATGACAAGAACGAAACTCGGACATAGTGCATTTTTTAGGAGACCAGTTGAAGGGTCTGTGGGAACGCGTCAGTTGTATTTAGGTAAACTAAAAACCCCAATGCTCACCAGTAATCAAAACAGTTCAACAAACGAATGACCTCTGTGAGTTCAATAGCGGGAAAAGTTTTACTCGTCAGATCATCAATTGGCGCCAGCAGGACGACTACAGTCTCCCTTCGAGGCGACCGGGAAACCGAAGCATTCCCAGTTCTAATGAAACTTGTTATGTGTTTTTTCCGTTTTTTGGCTTATTTAGTCATGGATGGGTTAAACGGCAGCTAAAGCGTTGGCGTCCTCTGGCCAGGCTCACGGGTGCTATGAATAATTGAATGGGGTTGACAGCCAGCACCATTTCGTTGGTGTCTGAATCAACCACACATCCATGGTAGGGATCTATACAAAACGGTCCCATTCTAAGGCATCGTAAGTATGCATAATCTGAGCTTCACCGCTAGGTGCCCTCTCGTTTAACCGGTCCTAGATCAGATGCAGTGCAAAATCGTCAATGAACAAAACACGTTCTAAAAATGTTCAGTACTTACTGAAGGTAGTATACAGTGAAGTCCGGTTTAACAATCGCGAGGTGCTGCACAATTTAGACGCTTGGGGATAGAGCAGGAACAATACGGCGAATCGGGACAACAACAACAACAGATTTTAACGAACACCTTCCATTTGTTAAATGAAACTTTTTGCGTAAAAACTCCGAGCCTCGTTTACCCTATTTACCGACAGTGGTATCGATCACACAAACGCATTAGCACAATCTCTACCGATATTTATATGATGATGTAACTCGCGGCTGCTTCCGTTTATCAAGCGTCCTCACGGACGATGCGGTAGGAATCGGATTACTTACCAAAATGTTATCACGATGCGCTGCGGGACTGTGCCGGCATGTGCATTAAACATAAACACCACTGCATTACCGAAGGTAACGCTTTAGGAAGTCCCCACTGCATATCTTTAGTTACGTCATGATTAATACTTCCAATGTACCAAAAGTGCAGCATTGTATCACCATGCACAGCTGTTCGATAACGGTGCGTAGTCAGCACAACTCTTTAATCACTCACACATATCTGTCTATTTTCTAAACTGACGAATAAGAACTTTATTTATCCAGTTCCGATAAGCAAGTAATGCACCTGTTCTTGTGTATAAAAGCAAAGCAACTTTTAGGGATGGCAATAGAGCATACACTCAACTGATCCTTGAGTACTGATTGCCGCCAACCACCATGACCATTTATACCAACGATGTATCTGAGCACTAGATGCGAAGGCTTCTGATGGATGATACGGGCACGTTCTAGACATTCCGGAAAGGTGCACGAAGAGGGCAATAAAATTCACGACATCGACCACTTTACTAACACTTCACTTGACCAGTCACGACACCAAGTTAGCTCTATGCGACCTTATGGTTTCAGACGAGTTCAGTGATGAAGATACGACCTAGAAATACAAAAGTAATGACTTTAGGAAAGGAAGCCACTTGCGCACTCAAGATTGTCACTCAGGGCGTAGCAAAGAAACATAAAGACAGTGAGCGCTAAATTATTTGGAAGTGAGCCACCCTGTATAGTAGAGTAGGTAACGAAGAACAGAATTACAAACAAACGTTGGTGATAACGATACAGCGTTAACCAGTTGTATTTCTGCTTCAAACCGTTTCACATCCGCGTCTGTCCTTCACAGTGCTGCACTTTCACACTTACTACCTTGCATATTTCGATGCTAATGAAATGTACAAAGATACGTACAATCAGCCGAAACTGCACCCCATTTCAACAAGGCAGGTTGTGCTAGACTAGCTCAATCTTTTTAGCAGGCAAGCTATTCCTACCGAAGCATAATTATGGTAAACTCCCACACAGTACACCCTCCTGTTTTCAGACTCGTTGCTATTGAGGGGTCGACCGGAATAACAATATTTTGTACGATTGGAGAGCGTCCATGACGTTCACGCCTAGTTAAAAGATCGAGCGGCAAGTAAGTGCAACTGCTGGATCACGTGACAGTGTAGTTTGTCACTCTCTGTCAGGCCAGGGGCTACAGCCACATTGGCAAAACCGGATTCCGTTTGTGTTCAGTCTGTTAGGTACGCACTAAGAAATCAGGCTGTAGACGTTGAACCATTGACGTCTGCTAGCAGCGTCTGTCCATACTCCTGCCAAGTTCAGCAGCGACTACGTTTAGTAACCCATTTACGAAGATTGGACCTATCTACTGCAATTGAAAAGAAGCTCCGATGTCATAATTTTAGCCAGAGACATGAACATTAACTAAAGTTAGTCGATCAGTTCGAATATTCAACGGACGATCAAAGGACATCGGTTAAGACCGTGTGTGTAGGCCTGACTTCCACCTGTAGTAGCATTTTCGCATTCGTCACACTTCATCTAGGCGCACGAGGCCGGGAAGTACAGTCATCATCATCAGAATCGTAGACAGCAATACATCAGTAGTTCACACTAATGCTTAACTGCCATAAACACATCGTAGGAGAGGATATGCGAATTTTCACTTGGAACGCAGACGTACATACGGTTCACAATCCTCTGAAAAGAATCCCAAGTACTACCGACGAACAATCGTATTCGATTACAAGGATATGTTTGACTTTGCAAAGTGACCTGCATTTTTACAGTGTCATAAATGCAACAGTGCATCAACCAAGCATGCAACCATACTTGAGGAATTTTCAAACCCATTCCGCAACAAAAGCAGTGTCCGTCTAGACTGTTCACTATTCGTCACTTCAATGTACCCAGATGAGAAGCCATGAGCCAACAGCGCAATGACGATAAAACGCTTCCGTGTGACAATTTCCAGCAGGCACAGATTTCATTGGACAGCAAACCCTCTTCTGCCCAGTGCTTTACGACACTATCTTCAACCTCAGGGAGGAAAGTGATGCACCAAAATTATGACTAACTCTAGTCTTAGAGTCGAAAATTGATGTCGACAAACTGGGAAATCGCATCAAGAATAGTAGAAATGCAGCAGGCGCAACCGAAGCTCACAGTTGTAAGACTGGGATAATTTTCACCAACACGGGGCATCTTTGGCATAGCAAGTATTCCTTCCTTGAAGCTAAAGACGATATTTATAAGACAACCAATATAGCAATGCAACTTAGAGGGTGTGAAGCGTGATCACTGAAGACTAAGGACATCATGTATTCTAAAATGTCTTGCCTCTGTTCGTACACACCGGATGGTATCAGCGAGTATACTAGGTAAAGCAGGAGGTCGAACTAGTTTACTCATTCAAGCCCTGAAAACACACATAGTTAGAGAGTTAGACCATGTTTTAGTAACAATTCACTGTTTACCGCGACATATTCATCGACGAGCCCCGGCATACTCCCAAAAGACACGTGGTGGCCAATTGATTGGTTGACACGGCGAAACAGAAATCGACTAATAAATTCAGACAGGTAAATCGGGCTGAGCCCTCAGGTTACGGGCTCGTAACCCACCTAGGCTCTGACTGGAGGTGCTAGAGGAACTGGTGGGCAGGCAGACTGGCGATCGCAAGCCAGCTTTATTCGACTGAGTTATTGTGAGGAAGACGCAGTCATATGCCTATAACAGCCATGATCCCCATCACGAGATACTAACATCCCAGTCACCACCGACCACAACAGTGACGTGGAATGTGTTAAAATAAACAGCTCACCAAAATGAACGAAAACGAGTAAAACAAGGGTGAATAGAACAACCAATGTTATGGATGCAGGCACATCACCGACTGCGATACGCGTTTCTAATCGGCGACCTGACTGATAACAGAGTTCCCAATTGGACAGGCTATATCAACCCACTTTACTTAAGGGAACCTCGCGATAGGCGCTTGTTAACAGTTGAACTCAAAATCAAAAACGATGCCCGAAGTGTGTGGCAATCACGGATGCATCAGCCTAATCACAACCCGCCCAAGTCACTCAAGATCATGATACTGTCAGTCCACTATGTTCAGGGAAAACCGAAAACGTGAACATGCAACATCTGGATCAAATCGAAAGTGCATTGAGCACACATTACTCTGCAACGAGTTTCGCTGCGTCAGCACCCCTAAAGGCAATCAATGGTCCTGTCTCTTATACACATAAAAGCTACCTTCAATTTTGGTCGTTCACAAAGTTCCCTGCAAACGTCTCCATAGCAAATACATTAATCGGCTGAAATCGTCAGATGCTCACACTATAGACAGGGCGGGAGTTTTCGAACGCCTATTTCGAATGTTCCGCACTAAGCGCTCAAGGAATTAAGTATGCTTGATGCTAGGCGTTCTCTTGGTACTACGTTGACGGACACGGACGACGTTGTGCAGCCTGTTCCGTCAGATGAACGTCTGCATAACATGCTGAACAACGTGGATGACCGTGGTGGTATGTACGGAATTCACTTCGTAGCTTCGAACAGCAATGTCGCTTGGGACTGGGAAGTTCCTAACCCACGTCCTACATCACAGACAGTATGCCTGACACTACACATAGTTCCACCAGCTTAAGCAGCGTTACTTCACCAGCTTGTTATATGGTTGAGATATTAGCGCCCTACGTCAAGGCTGTCCTCTTTCATCATTTTGTTCAATTTCCTCATAGACGAAATAATGGAGGACTGTCTGCGGCACTCAAATGATGCCGGCGTGGACCTCCTACCTGGTGGAAGACTGGCTGATCTTAACTATGCTGATGACAGTGTTGCTGTTTCACAACTTCCAAGTAACAGGAACAAC